>SMSR01012453.1:57221-129480 GCA_019453355.1 Ceratina japonica
GTGTGTGTGCATATAGGCGGTTTGATTGTTCCATGCTATTAACTGAATGCTGATGATTGAAATCGATGATAAGGTAAATCAAACGTTGGTGACGTGAATGACTTACCTGTATCTATCCAATCGACGTCCTGTCCGTTGTACGCGGACTTGAGCCTATTCGTGATGGTGGTCAATGCGAATACCTGATCCCTGACGATTGTTGGTCTTGGTCCGAAGCTCCGCACTTCCGGATTCAATGTCTGGGTTTCTCCATTCGACGAGACTGGATATTTGTATCTAAAAAAATAGTCACGAGTTTCTTTATGTAGGAATTTTCAACAATACTAAACTCAAAACATATACAATTGGAGTTGAAGCTCTTAAAACAACGTTCATTTACCAATTTTCTCAGTTCACGTAGAAAGACAAGTATACGTTTGTAATTTTCCAAACGAAAAGAAAATAGTAGTATCTGAACCAAGCTCTTAAAATACTCACTCGTCCACGTGCGTGCCATTCCAACACTCCTTGGTATTACTGGGAGGCACCACCAGACCGTCGTTGCACAGCTTATAGGGCAAATAGACCCAGAATTGCCTCGAATCTCGAACCCTTTGCCGCGTCTCCTTCACCAATTTATCTAAAATAGCAGCAGTCGAGGCACGATCGTCCGTCGACGTTTCCTGATCAAAGTTCAACGATTCGAGTTCCAACTCCCGATTGTCTCGACGCCGCCTGTGTGCACCCAATACAGGCCGACCGCAGCCCGTGAAAACCCTTTGCGAGACGTCGTTGCTGTTCTCTTGGAAGTTCATTATCGCCTCCGAAATTTTCAGGTTTATGGGTCGTACTAACATTTCGATGTTGAACGGANGTGCCGATGTGATTACAGTACTTTCAAAAAAATTAATCTTTTTTAATTAAAATTAATTCTAATAGGAAAAGAAACAAGCGATGAAGCACTTGAAACCAGTTACTGTACGGGAAATGGGTCAGAATTTGTCAGTACACTTGAATTCCAACAAAAGATTAGTTATGGAGAAGATACAAGTGGAACTGAATACGGACTTATCGGATTTGAAACCAGAGCCTTGTAAGTGTATATTTATTTCCGTTTATGGAGATACATATTTTATAATACTTAAAATTGTTTCTCTAACATATTTAGTATTATACGGTCTGTAGATGTACCGCAACCTGTTAACGAAGAGCATATGGGCCTCGTAATGTCGTTGTTTCAAAAGAACGACGACAGCAATCAAAAGTTTTTAGTTACACTTAATGGATATAATAATAATTTAATGAAAGAGAAATCCACATCTGACGAGGACGAACGATTAGAAATGGAGGTAATTACTAATAAGTTTTGTATTGCGTGGCTATTCCATACGAATCTAATTGATATTGATATTAAACAGGTGAACGAGGATGACGAGCTTGCACTTTCAACAATACAAAATGACGTATATCTTCAGAATGAATCGGAAGCATTAATCTTTCAAGAAATAGAAATGGAAAGCGAAGGTAATGTAAGTGTAAAAGACAGAGCAGAAGAAAATAACGAAAACTGCAACACAGAGAACGTAGAAAAGGCTGAAGAGGTACCAAAGAAGCGGAGGAAATTAAGCCCAATTGTTTATAACAGATCGCATTCACCGAGCCCTGCAGACTTAAAAAGTAGCACATTAGTGGCAAATCCATTAATAACTAAACGTAAGTATACGGATATTCATATTAATTTAATTTCCGAGGTTTTATAGATTGTTNGACTATAGCAAGGTCATCGTCTTTACTCGACACATACTCCTTACCTTTTATTGCATTATTACTCCGTCTGTTTGTTTTCGATCACAGATAAAGATTCATAAAAATTGACAATTATAATATTTCCTTTCTTCAATTTTCTTTATTAAGTTAGATCACGTGTCCGTATAAGTCTTGATGCTCTCACGTAATATCTAAACTTCGAAAGTGTGTTTGAGAGCANGGAAATTCTGGCCCTATCAAGTCTCGTATAATAGCCGTAAACAAATCACTATCGTTTAAGACTGAAAAGAAGCGATTAAAATTACTGGAAAAAGGAAATACAGAAATTAGCGACGAAGAAGAGGAATTGGAAGAAACTAAGATACCCAGTAAAGTAATCGTAACACCGAGACCGCTAAAACCTCTGCAACCAACGCAAAAGCGTGCTACACAATCGCTTTTATTGAGAGCTGTTGCAGAAGCTAATCAATCCGTTGTCACGCAAAAGAATCCAGAACCATCATTATTGGTATGTGTACACGTATGTAATACGTGCCGATGTGATTACAGTACTTTCAAAAAAATTAATCTTTTTTAATTAAAATTAATTCTAATAGGAAAAGAAACAAGCGATGAAGCACTTGAAACCAGTTACTGTACGGGAAATGGGTCAGAATTTGTCAGTACACTTGAATTCCAACAAAAGATTAGTTATGGAGAAGATACAAGTGGAACTGAATACGGACTTATCGGATTTGAAACCAGAGCCTTGTAAGTGTATATTTATTTCCGTTTATGGAGATACATATTTTATAATACTTAAAATTGTTTCTCTAACATATTTAGTATTATACGGTCTGTAGATGTACCGCAACCTGTTAACGAAGAGCATATGGGCCTCGTAATGTCGTTGTTTCAAAAGAACGACGACAGCAATCAAAAGTTTTTAGTTACACTTAATGGATATAATAATAATTTAATGAAAGAGAAATCCACATCTGACGAGGACGAACGATTAGAAATGGAGGTAATTACTAATAAGTTTTGTATTGCGTGGCTATTCCATACGAATCTAATTGATATTGATATTAAACAGGTGAACGAGGATGACGAGCTTGCACTTTCAACAATACAAAATGACGTATATCTTCAGAATGAATCGGAAGCATTAATCTTTCAAGAAATAGAAATGGAAAGCGAAGGTAATGTAAGTGTAAAAGACAGAGCAGAAGAAAATAACGAAAACTGCAACACAGAGAACGTAGAAAAGGCTGAAGAGGTACCAAAGAAGCGGAGGAAATTAAGCCCAATTGTTTATAACAGATCGCATTCACCGAGCCCTGCAGACTTAAAAAGTAGCACATTAGTGGCAAATCCATTAATAACTAAACGTAAGTATACGAATATTCATATTAATTTAATTTCCGAGGTTTTATAGATCGTTGTAATATTTTCTTGTATTTCAGGCTTAGAGAAAAAACCAATAACAGACAACATGGTGACGGTAATAGACAAGTCAAAAGAGAAATGTAGATACTGGCCAAACTGTACATTAGGAAATAAGTGCGCATATCTCCATCCCATTGTTATGTGCAGGTTACTATCATTCACTGAATTTCTCTCGAGCACTTATTGCAAAAAATTGAAATCAATTTTTGTTAATCGGTTTCATTTATTCGTTTTCATTGCAGCGCTTTTCCGGCTTGCAAGTTTGGAGATAAGTGCGCTTACAAGCATCCAAAATGCAAATTCGGCTTGTCCTGCACAAAGCTGGGATGCGTGTTCTCTCATCCCGCCCAACAGTGCAAGTATCATCCGTTCTGCACCAAACCAGGATGCCCGTACTCGCATCCAGTACCAGCGACCGTGGAGACGTCCACTCAAAGGGCGAAATTCACATGGCGCAGACACGATTAAGTCTCACCGTTGTACAAACTGTGTACAAATTCCCTTTTTTTTTAGCGATAGATCAAGGCTCGAAGTTATAGCCGTTTCTCGCACTTGACACTCAGCACTCAAGTGTGTGCCACCATTCCGCGTTCCTTACACATATTATGTTATGTACAAATTCTATAAGTTTAACCCCTTGCCGTATCGCTGAGCTCGACAAAATCTGTACCCAAGCGGTTCAGGACGACGTGCACTAAATTAGAATGTTGCAGCGTGATGCGCGATGTTTATGTTTGGTTCGTACATAATTACACGAGTCTCACTCGTGATGTTTGCGTTTGGCTCATTTGTTTGTCTGACTCGTGATATCCATGTTTGGTCTGAAATTGTTATCACGAGTCAGGTTCGTCAAAGTACGGCAAGGGGTTAAGGTCCTTGGGTTACAAATATTCTCACTATTTATCTCCCTTTCCTTTGTCTTACACTCCTTTTTCTAGCGAGAAATATGAGACTTATAAAATTCGTACGTAATATAATAACATGTGTAAGGAAATTGAAATGGTGGGACACACTTGAGTGCTGAGTGCCAAGTGCTAGAAACAACTATAACTTTGAGTTATACAATACTTGTATTGGCAAGGATACTATTACGGCTTGACATGTGTGATGTGTGACTAGAGCGATAATATATTAGTAGATTAATACTGCCGATTATGTCACGTTAGGTTCAATAGTTTTTGCATTATATATAAATAAATTTATTTCTACTCTATCTTACACGCGCGCGTTTGTAGATTTCTAGTTTTAGTTACTCCACATATGTACTGTACATTAAGAATTGTAGTAGACTAACTTCTTTATCTCTAAGATTATAAAATGTACTCTCACTGATTTCTATATTGTTAACTATAGTATTCTTGCCGATAAATTATAAATAACATTCTAATTTGTACAAAAGATCATGAATTTCGCGAATGTAATTTCATTGTTCTATCCTTATTTAATTCATACTATGTACTGCGTCGATTGACAGAGCAGCGATTAGCACTTGTTGACTACTACGATGGAAATAAGAGTAATGTAGCGTTATTAATTCCCTGTCTAGGGGTATCAGACTCTTTATCTCTTAATATTTCGCCATCCAGTTGAATGGATTGCGTATCGTCTATTCGTTTATTCGTAGCGATAAGCATCAATTAAATATTATATTAAGTCGATTATGACATATGTATATTACGTACATAATTGTTGAATGAAACGTGCTTTTTTGTCAATTCTCGCCTACTTCAATTGAAGACTCCTTCTCTGTGTTTGTGCCAGGCACAGCTTTGTCTTCGAATATTACTCTATTTATATACTCGATGGCTGTGCAACGTATGATCATCGTAATATAATTTCATGTTTGTTTTATGTAATTTATAAGTTTTATTATTGCATCGTAACAAAGGAAACTTGAAATCACGCTTTCAGCACATTATTATTCGTTCATACATCATAAGAAATTGAACGTGCTAATTAGTCCGTTAGTTATTATGAAAATATGAATCTTGTATAAACTACATATACTAGAAATACAGTTACGTCTGTAGATATTAGGTGATTTTCTCTTCCCTCAAATGCCTCCTTTTATTACGCTGTCCAATACAAAAAAATTTTGCAATCTTCATCACGTGATTCTTATAGAATTCCTCATGCCAAACATCGACTGCTTCTATATATCGTTGAAAAAAATCAGTGACAATTATTTCATGCTGCATTAATTTAGTATAAATTATTATAAAATTTTACTATAAATCAATAAATAACGGATGCAATATAATATTTTTTATGCAATACTTGTTATTATTATTTTGTTAAACATTATAATAATCCTGTAAGAAAATTCTCGTATGAATATTGATAAGGTTTTGGCAGTTCTCCTTATCTTAGCAAGAAATGATTATATTCTTTAATTACTTTTGTCAAAGAAAATATCTTACTTCTTTATTACATTTTCTTAGAATTACTTTAGAATGCTTCCCTTACCTATGGCTTCTGACGAAGAATCGACGAAGGATTATGTTATTTCGTCTAAAATAAAACATATTCAATTTTCAAAATTCAAACTTACGCAGTTTTACATTTATATAAATTTTATTGTAAAAAGGAAATGGAAGGAAGACTATAGAATTTTAAGTATTTCACTTTTATTTCATACGATCGATGTCAAATAAAATTTTTTGTAATTAGATGCTAACACACTGTAAGAATGTAACGACGAGAGACTGTTCGGTTTCTCTGTATGCTTGTCACGAGACGTCAAGATTTCGTGCATATGGTGTGTGAGAGAGTGAGAAGCGAAATGACATGGTAAAAACATAAATAATAACGTGCCATTTCTCAGGCTTCCGAGATACAGTCCAGCGTTACAGCCATATTCTCGCTATGGCACATGTTTAGTTTTCGACGATCGACCCTTTGGGGTGCGGTATAAATGTATGCAAATCATGTTAACCACGAGATTTTTAATAAAATTTTGTAAGATTATTGGCAAATCACAAACATTACATTTATTTAAAATGATCCAATATTCTAATTTATCTAATATATTTTATTACACGATCGGACAACGAAACCATACATTAGTCATAATTGAAAGAAATACACTTTAAATAGGAATTGGAGTAATTAAAAGTTCTTAAAACACTAAAATGGCAAAAGAACCGCGTCATCGACCCCAAAGGGCTACAAAAAAGACGTCACTATATCTAAGGGCACATGCAGGTCCCCAACAAAAGCTCGCTGCGATAACGTCGCTCTTTACAGAAATTAAGGAACACTCGTTTTCATTATAATAAATTATCATCATCGAATATCAACATATTCTACGCAGCGTATCCGTTTTCTTTATAATTGTTCTGATTCTGTTATAATGCGGTGTGATTTATAATTGCGCAGCTTTCAAATCGAGCAGAAATTAGCGACCTTGCACGTGCACAGAAGTTCATCGAGACGAGTCAGTTTAAATCTACGACGTGCACAATTTAGACGATCTGGATTATTCGTGCACGCTTATCACAATACGCAACAGGCAGTATCGCTGTTTTTTTAATACGAAGAATATATGGTTTTTTTTCTACGAAAAATCCAGTTTTAATTTCTTAATTGTCCTAAGTGTGTGGCGTGGTGGACCTCGCGTTTATTCTGTTGGCAGTTATTTCAAAATTTCATGATTTTTTCATAGATTGTTCGTAAAAATTTATGCGAGTTTGTTCGACCCTTCGCCGTGTTTGGAGATCGATTTGAGTTATTTGCACTTGAACATTAATGAAAAGAAGGGGAGAATGTTTTTTTTAATTGCATACACGCGCACCACATTTTCGCGATCAATTATGAAGTCCATTAATTCTCAGTTCTTTCTTACATATATATAAATCTTTCCATCGTACTGGGGCACTTTGAAATCCTTCTCTCTTTACAATGAAATTCTCCTATCGCATCTGAGTCACTCGTTATCAGAAAAATTTCCAAAAATTACAGGTATATGTAACAAAAATCACAAGGTGATCTTTACTTTCTTTTTACGAGACAACAGTCAATATTCAGCTGTTTTTATGAATATCGTACGACACAACGTGAATCACTTTCATTCTGGTTCTCTTTTATACGATTCTCGCAAAATCATCACACAATCATCACGCGTCAACGATCATGTAAAATGGAACATACACGGCGCTTAAATTCGATCTACAATCGATCTTCTCATCGTACGGCATCCTCAGTTCGAACGAGTTTGCTTCTACATAGTATTAGAGATACGAGATGCACTTATTATCCAAAAGTATTTCACTTTTCGCCATTTCCATCGTATTTCAGAAATTCTATATCGTTCAGGGAATCCGTGACCAGATTCGAAATTTATATTAAATGGCATAGACGGCTGAATTAAATGCATCCGCGATCACTTGTTTTTTACTTCTCGTAATCACGTATAAATTCTTAGGGAAAATTACTAAATTTGAATAACTAGATACGTGGGGCTAGTATAAAGGAAACAAAGCAACATTAGACGAGTAGGATCATCGCGGAAATTCACGATTACTCGTTTACTGTGTTACAATGGCGAACAACGTAAATACGCTACTAGGAATAATAGTAGAAAAAAACGTAAATAATACTTTACTCGAATGCTATCAGATTTACTTATCAAAAAACACAGGGACGCACCTATTTGTTTATATTGGAAGAAACACCCACAATTTTTAAGACATTCGCTTAAGTGGTCCATAATGCTTCCACGGTAAAAAACCCTGTTCCCTGCCTTCGCATCCTTAAATCCTCTCATCTAACATAAAGTACAATGTCCAATTGTTAAACGTTCTTATCTTCATCCAACGAAAATGTTATGCGATTCTACACGTGCGCTCAAGATCCATTCTCCTTTCTTTCCCTTAAGGAAAAACGAAAGGAAAACGAACCGGACGACCAGTGTCGTTTGGACTCACCCACTTGCCCCGAAGGCAACGTATGATTTTTATATTAATTTTTACTTTACAATAATTATAATAATTATAATAATATATATATATAATAATATATAATTACAAATAATTGTTCATAATATTTATTTGAATATTTTCACTAGATTTGTATAGAATGTCTCCTTTTCGTCTATTTTGTTCTTAGGCTCGACGAATCGTCGGAGTCTGATGACGACTAATATTAATCTTTTACTTTTTTTTCTTCTTTTCATGTAGATTTTTAATTCTCTCCATATTTTTCTTCATTTTTTTTTANTTGAATATTTTCACTAGATTTGTATAGAATGTCTCCTTTTCGTCTATTTTGTTCTTAGGCTCGACGAATCGTCGGAGTCTGATGACGACTAATATTAATCTTTTACTTTTTTCTTCTTTTCATGTAGATTTTTAATTCCCTCCATATTTTTCTTCATTTTTTTTAAAACTTTATCACAGGAGTCCATTCTTGATCGGTTGTTTCGTCGAGTTCCGATTGCCAGGACGATTTTAACTTGAATGCCGGTTAACAAAATTGTTCTGAATATGAATGAAAATGATTACCAACTACGAATCTGAGATCGTAGATAAAAAAGACATCATCCAAAAAATTTCTTTCCATCCGTGTTTGCATCCAGCACATTTCACAAATCAAATTAAAAGTTAAAGAATCGTTGCAAATGCTTAAAGAATTACAAGAAAAGGAAGATTAAACTGTACGAAATATATCCGTTACACACCAGTCATCGCCTTAATCCCGCCGTTCCTTTCGTTTCAAAAATTTACTCTTTATTTGTCAACAATAGCGTAAGAATACGCGCGAAAGCTTCAGAAAAGCTCGAATCCTAATCCTTCTAGTGCTGGCCTTGTCACTCGTACTGAAGGCACGCTCGTCGGTCGTAAAAAGTCTCAGAAGCCGGTCCTAGCTATCGATCCTTCGTCCAATGAGTCCAGTCTTCTCTTTCTCTCGGACTCCGAGCCAGCAGAATCAAGTCGATCATCCCATTAGCTTATCTCTGAACACGATATGCGATTGAAAAACAAGATGCACCGTGGCTCCGTGAAAAAGAGAAACACGCTTTTCATCATCATTGTTCCCCTCCTTCCTCTCTTTCTCGACTGGTCAGCATTTTTTTTTTTTTTTTCAATTCTTCTGTTCCAGTCGAGGAGGAGCGCGTTTATCGTTAAAAGGAATAATTATTTACATCATTCTGCACATTCTCACCGAAAACCACACGATCACAGCCACTCGGTGAGGCAACCACCGAACCACATAACAACTATGGGCACGAGATACGTCGTCAACGCGCGAGACAGCGAAATCTTTTGCCTGGTCGCGCCACTGCCCACGCTGGACGTGGTGTTTTTGTTGCTGACGCCTGGATTCGGTTCCATGTCCACTCGCGGGGGCACGACCTCTGGGTGAACCACTGGCGGTGATTGCTTCGGTATTTCCGGAGGTGCAGGTTTCGGCTCGTAGCCGGAACCTTCTTTGAATCCGTCTTCGTCGTCTGTGATCGTATCCTGATCCGTACTGTCTCCAGAACCACTTCCTGACCCGTTCCACTCGGTATCTTCTGAAAATAGAACCGATCATACAGGTCATCATTAGATGATTCTTAAAAGTCGAGATTCTGTAACAAGAAATTTTCTGAATAGTTCAATTTTATATTTACATGTAATTCAGGCATGAAAATTTAATTATTGTTAAATTTGCAATCTCTCAATTATTTTATTAAATTTATAGTTCACGTGTTCTAATATATGTGCTTTTGTTGTTATCCAGATATATTAAATAGAGAATACTTTTTCGAATTGCAAATTATTTCAGATTTAATTAAGATTCAATTTTAGCCGAGTTGTGTGTGTGTGTGTNATCATACAGGTCATCATTAGATGATTCTTAAAAGTCGAGATTCTGTAACAAGAAATTTTCTGAATAGTTCAATTTTATATTTACATATAATTCAGGCATGAAAATTTAATTATTGTTAAATTTGCAATCTCTCAATTATTTTATTAAATTTATAGTTTACGTGTTCTAATGTATCTGCTTTTGTTATTACCCAGATATATTAAATAGAGAATACTTTTTCGAATTGCAAATTATTTCAGATTTAATTAAGATTCAATTTTAGCCGAGTTGTGTGTGTGGGTGTGTGTGCATATAGGCGGTTTGATTGTTCCATGCTATTAACTGAATGCTGATGATTGAAATCGATGATAAGGTAAATCAAACGTTGGTGACGTGAATGACTTACCTGTATCTATCCAATCGACGTCCTGTCCGTTGTACGCGGACTTGAGCCTATTCGTGATGGTGGTCAATGCGAATACCTGATCCCTGACGATTGTTGGTCTTGGTCCGAAGCTCCGCACTTCCGGATTCAATGTCTGGGTTTCTCCATTCGACGAGACTGGATATTTGTATCTAAAAAAATAGTCACGAGTTTCTTTATGTAGGAATTTTCAACAATACTAAACTCAAAACATATACAATTGGAGTTGAAGCTCTTAAAACAACGTTCATTTACCAATTTTCTCAGTTCACGTAGAAAGACAAGTATACGTTTGTAATTTTCCAAACGAAAAGAAAATAGTAGTATCTGAACCAAGCTCTTAAAATACTCACTCGTCCACGTGCGTGCCATTCCAACACTCCTTGGTATTACTGGGAGGCACCACCAGACCGTCGTTGCACAGCTTATAGGGCAAATAGACCCAGAATTGCCTCGAATCTCGAACCCTTTGCCGCGTCTCCTTCACCAATTTATCTAAAATAGCAGCAGTCGAGGCACGATCGTCCGTCGACGTTTCCTGATCAAAGTTCAACGATTCGAGTTCCAACTCCCGATTGTCTCGACGCCGCCTGCGTCTACCCAATACAGGCCGACCGCAGCCCGTGAAAACCCTTTGCGAGACGTCGTGGCTGTTCTCTTGGAAGTTCATTATCGCCTCCGAAATTTTCAGGTTTATGGGTCGTACTAACATTTCGATGTTGAACGGACCCAGCAGTCGATCAGCCACCTTGTCTACAGCCTCTGGAATTGATCATATCGCAGAGATTTAGACGAAGATGTACCCGTGCTACATTTAAAAAATATTATTACTGAACATGTGTGTCGAAACGTGACAACGCATATCTAGATATTTTAGGTAGAAAGTTCTTAGTTTAGTTTATGTTTCTATTTTTATTCATGTTTATGACCATTAATGGTCAATTCCTAGAACGGGTGATACAATGCGATGCTTTTCGGGCCAGCCGAGTTCATTTGCCAAATCCACAACTGCCGTATTTTACGTTTCTGAGTTCCTAATTATGATTCTTACGGTTGGGGTATTCGAGATAAAATGTTTTCCCAATTTTACTTCAGAAAGAAGGTTCGACAGAAATATCGCATGTAACTGTGGCGACTTGTGTGTGCCATTCCTTCATTGGAATTTTAGTCTAATCAGTTGTTACTTTCATTTTAAGATTGTTTTCTCCTCTTTAACTGTTTATGATTCTTTGTTTCTTTTCTCAGTATTTCTAATCTATCCCCAACCACGTGTAGCAGCTCACGTTGCTGGGTTTACCAGTAGGCCAAGTTCCGTCTGGCTGGCTATCTATGTTTATTACTCTGTGTCCTTTCTTTCGTCGCCTATCTCTATTTTCTCTCCCCATTTTTCTTCTTCCTCTTCACGTTAAGAGTTTTCAAAGCCTCTCACCTCTCTAGTTTTGAGATTTCGTAAGACGGGTCTCTGCGGAGCTTTCGTGAGTATTAGAGCTCGTTTGTTATTGTATGTCAAGTCGTATTTGCCCGCAAAATTAAACGAGGAGATTTCCTAAATATTCTTATATCGAGATTATTTCTTATATTTGCAACTCCTCACAATAATTCACAAAACAATCGTTCCGAGAAGTAATAAAAATTACGACCGAAGGGCAATAAAATCCACCTTTTGGCACTCACAAAACTATCTGAAAGGGAACAGCGAGCGACTGATTTGCACTTTTGGTTCTCAATTTTCTGAGTATCCACAAAAGCTTTTACACGCTTTTAGTATATGCTGTAAACTCATCTTTCAGCATTGGTCGATCCCTGAAAATTTTCACGCCTGCCGGAAAACATCGCATCGCACGTTCTGAGGGGATTAGATCTTCAGAGGCACCCCAGCAGCAAGTACTTTACACCTTTTGGGTTTTGGCTAAGATTTGTCATTATCTGATTGTCAAATGTTTTATTTGATTTGTAACTACCGGAAAATACTCAATCTCAGATATACATTTTTCCGATATCAAGCGTTTTTTTTGCTGATTCCACATCGAAACGATCTCGGTTGTAAAGACGTCGAGATCGGGACAGTTTTCGTTCCAAGTAACATTAATATCGACAATTTGTGTTACTCAGTTCCAACTAATCTTAGTAAATTCCCAGTTATCAACTACGTGTCAAATATTTATTACTTCATCCAGCAACAAACATTCCGGCATTTTAATTTGTTACATTACGTAGAACCGAATTAAATACTGTTTNCATCGGGACAGTTTTCGTTCCAAGTAACATTAATATCGACAATTTGTGTTACTCAGTTCCAACTAATCTTAGTAAATTCCCAGTTATTGACTACGTGTCAAATATTTATTACTTCATCCAGCAACAAACATCCGGCATTTTAATTTGTTACATTACGTAGAACCGAATTAAATACTGTTTNGAAAATACTCAATCTCAGATATACATTTTTCCGATATCAAGCGTTTTTTTTGCTGATTCCACATCGAAACGATCTCGGTTGTAAAGACGTCGAGATCGGGACAGTTTTCGTTCCAAGTAACATTAATATCGACAATTTGTGTTACTCAGTTCCAACTAATCTTAGTAAATTCCCAGTTATCAACTACGTGTCAAATATTTATTACTTCATCCAGCAACAAACATTCCGGCATTTTAATTTGTTACATTACGTAGAACCGAATTAAATACTGTTTTCGACTACGTGCCGTATAATACGATTTGCAATTTGTAATAAATTATGATTTTTAATTATCTTCCCTTTATTAAGAATAGAAAGATGTATATAGTTGGACCGTATGACGTTAGTTGAAGCCAGGACAGATGTTATTTCCCGTCTAAGAGAATCGCATGATTTTAATGAAATTTCAAGGATTCCTAATGCGATATTTGTGAAACGTCGCAAGCGATTTGTCATTATAGTCCAGGGCTTCTGCTTTTCTCACGCAATCGCTAACAAACAAAATATACTCTTCGCCGCGTCACGTGCAGTCGCTCGACATACGCGGTATACCGGGACCTATATAATTAACAACGGAACAATGCGTATGGAAATTACTTACCGACAAAGTGATTCCATTCAGCGTCCAGTGCCGCATGCTGGGCTAGGCAACCCTTCATCACGTTGGCACACATGTCACCGCACGCCAGCACGTTGTCCGCGATCCCGCTGCAGGACGGACAGACCGTCATCCTTGTGAGTGCCGCGGCACAATCCACCGAAGGCTTCAACTGCGAAAACCGAAAGATTTTCCAATTGCTTATCTCGAATCATATTAGTAATATTTAATCAAATCATAGCTTTTTTCAACCACTTAATCCATTAGAATAAACTGTTTCAATAAGAGAAAGAACGAACTGGGTCAAACGTTTTTTGTCAGTACTTATGTTGCGTAGTAACTTTAGTCTTGATAGAATTACGTGTTTTGAAGTCATAAAAAAATCAAAATGTTAGGAAAGTGTTAGAAATTTCACTTAAAATAAAAAACCATTGACTTGGAATTGATCTCCGAGAAAAAAAGACCTTCCGACCAAAAACCTCGAATCAAACTTTGTCATATGAATGAATAGAAGTTTCGTCATCGTATTTGTTATAGGGGATCAGAATGCTATCGTTTTTGTCTATAATGATAGTGGGTCGTACGTAATCACTTATCACGTCTATTTTCTTTGTTTTCTTGCACCAGCTTGTTTTTTATAATTCTGCTTATGTTAGATGTCCAAATCAAGGAAATTATGATTATACTAATATTCTCCATAAAGATTGTACAATTTTAATATTGTTTGTGCTCATCAATTAAATAATCAACTTACCGATTGCATGTTCTTCAAGATGTCCGCAGCGACCGTTAAAGCCTGGCTAAAGGCTCTGGTTGCAACGAAGGATCTCTTTATTTGCACCCCTAATTTCTGTGGAACATCGCCGAACGGTCTCATCTCTTTCATGTGCTCTCCCACGCATTCCAAATACTTATTGTCAAACTCGTACTGGCTGTTCAACACTGTGAACATCTTCTGATACAGAGTATTGAAAAAATTGTCCATCGCATCGTCAAGATCCACCTGAAACACAAATGTTCCCCAAAAATTAATGCACTGACGTCAACTTCCCTTCGATCGCAGAAATTATTCTGCTTTTCAAAATCTGGATTTCGACGAACAATTTTAGCAATAATCTAGTCTCGAGCTGCATCTGGACACAGTTTTACAACCAATCGATCGTCGCGCTCGTGGAACAAAGAACTGTATCGGCGAGATTGGTCGACTCGTCGATGAGCCATTCACAAATATTCTTTTTTAATTCCTATCTATCCCCGATATATTCGAGCATCGTCTCAATCGGAGGAATAATCCTGCGGCTCGACGGAACGTATTATTGAGCCGTGGGGAGGAGGATGAAAAAACGTGCAAAAAAGGGTGGAAACGAGGAGGAATATAGCAGAAAAAAAGGGAAATGGGAAGGCGCAAAGATAAAGGAGAGAGACAGCAGTCCGCCAATAAATTCGTATCTTTCAATTCTGCAAAGCGACATATGTATCTATATATACATAGTACAATATATATTTCGGCGTATAAATTCGTTGCTCGGCAGCGCGACGACGCGTGCGATTGGAACAATAATATATTCATGCGGAACCATTTTTGAGCATGCACGAGACTCGAACCAAGCCAGAAGTTGCGCTTCTGAATAATTCTATCTACTTTTAACGACAATCGGTTTCACGAGAACGTCGTCTTACTGATCTAAAACAGCTAATTATCCTTAATTATTTCTTACTTTTCGTTACCTCAATTTCAATTATTCTCAAACCTAATTCCTTCCGCAAAATCGATACTAGAACGACACGAGAAACCGATCTCGGTCTATCCTAAAGGTGACACGTGAGATGAATATAAATATAGAACTAGAACATTGGGCTGCGAAATAAAAGAATGTAGGAGAAATAAATTTCACGAAATCTACGGATATCGCTTTCGCGGATGAAACCCCAGCCAGGGACGATCTCCGAGGATTAATTTCAATACAGGGGACAAGTCCTGGATAGATAAAGTGAAACTAACTCTTGATAACGGTAGTCCTTCGTTGAGAAGGGGAAAGGGAGAGAAATCAAAAGCCAGGATATTTTCTGGCGTTTTATCGGGAAACGCTGGGCGATCCTTGAACGTCAGAAGCATTGATTAAACCCGCCTTCGCACGAGGAGCTTTCTGCTACCCCTACCCTGCCTCCCTCCCCCATCACAAAGTCTCGTCGCTCGCGGTTAAACGTCCGCTGGACGAGGGTCGAGGTTCCAAAAGTTTCACCCTCCACCGACGGTGGTGGTGGAAAGGGGAGGCAGAGACGGGCGGTAGCCTGGGGACACGGAGACGGATAAATTCTTCCGTCTTTGAAAATCGAGTCCGCGACCCCTATCGATTTTATCGTGGAATTTGATTTGGCGCGTCGCAAACGAAATTGGATAGTCGTCTCCCTCGCGATAGTCTCGATGCGAGTTAACATCGTGAGAAAGTAGTTTGGATGCCAAGGATCGTGACAGTGACTGGAGCGAAAATCTGCAGATCATTTACGAAGAGGGTAGAGAGGACTCGAATTTCTAAATTGGATGATACGGCAAAATGTACACATGCAATTCGACTAATTAACGTGATTTTGTATGCGACGCTCTATCAACAAATAAAAATTATGAAGCACTCACCGTTCCCTTGGCATAATAGTTTTCCAGTTCCTTGAACAGGTCTGTGAACACGTATGCGTTCTGTTCATAAAGAATTCCATAAGTCTTCTTGAACATCTCGTGGAAGCCTCTCTTGCTGGTCGCGAGAAGATCTTTGAAGAAATCTACAAAGGGGAAACAGGAACAGGTTTATGATAATTTCCCAATAACGGTAACAAGTCGAATAATACATTAAAAGTAATTAAATAGGCGGTCCATTAAGTAATGCGCATTGGTGTACGCTATTTACGAATACTAATAAATTTATAATAGGTCTGAATAATAAAGGCAATTCCTTTAAGTGCGCGGTGTTTTAATTGTCCCGTTATAGCGAGAGTACCGAAAGCCGATTTCCATCTGGAACAAAGATATCCCGCCACTTGAAATTTGCAAACCAATTATTTGAATCAGAACTTCCCATTTACCGGTGTTAACTTGTCGATACCTTCTCATTAGAGTAGGTAAACGTTGATTGTAGAACCTGGATTCTGGAGATGGAGGTTCTCGTTCTATTTATTCTAGATTATCACCTATAAATAGTCCTACCTCTTCGCCTGAACTTTTACAATATTCTTCTGAAACGTGGGCTCGCGGACGGCTAATTTTCGGCTTCAATTAGAAATATGGCTTCGGTTTAAGAATCGAGGGATTAGGGTAGTTGTAAACGAAAGGGAAATCTTTCAAAAGAGGGTGAAAGAAGGTGTCTACGAGTTTCGTTTGGAACAATGCCGTTGACCGTTACCGGAACGGCAGAGGAGCAAGGAGCTAGCTAGGTGCCACCCTCGACACGCGTAACCTCTCAAAACCGTCACAGTCCTGAACCCGTTCTTATCGTCACTTCAGTCGCGAAGAATGTGATTAAAATTCCTTTTAACGACGTCGGGTACCGAGGAAAGAGACAGAGGGAGCGAAAGGGAAAGAGAAAGGGGAAAGTGAGCAGGTAGACGAGGCCTCTGTGTAACGAATCGTCGACGGCGGCGGCGACGCCTCGGCAAAAAGCTTCAGGCTCCGCGCCGCGTGAAAGGGGAAGGAAGCACTTAGCCTTCCGACGACTGGCTAAGCTAGGAACTTCGTCGAGGCTTTTAATTCGCGGCACGATCCCACGTTTGCGACGACGTCCCCTGTACCTCACCAAAGATTCGACGTAAACACTATTTTTTTCAATTAAAACGTCGCAAGGATAAGTACTAAACAAAAGATTGCGCGAGCGCCTCAAATGCCTCAAGTAAAATGCGCAAGAAACGGAATACAGCTCAAACGTTATACGTTCTTTACGAACCAATGATATCGTATCTTACTATAGTATTAAGGCTGTATGAACCCTTACATAAGGACAGTGACAAAGCAATGAAATTTTAACAATAACTACACAACACATTGTACAAAATTTCAGAAATTTTGTGAGCCTATTAAAAAAGTATTACATGTTGAATTCTCATGTCAAATGACTTTTTAATTCAAGAACATTTTAAAATTGTGTATTAGAATATTAGAAATTATGCGTTAAAAATTCCTTATGACCGAGAAAAACAGGTCGAACAATTTTATAAACCCTACTCCTCTGTAATTATAATTTTTTCTATTGGACACAGATTTATATTACGTGTTTCGAATTTTTGGCAGAGATCTTATGACTCATACAACCTTAGTGTGCGAAATATTAAATAGGTATCAAAATCACTATCAAACTTATAATAATGTACTCTTAATTTCATTTCTAATATAGAACGTGGGGACGTCTGCAGAAATGAATTGATTACTGAAAAAGTTAATAAACTAACAATTTCTAAGACTCGCTCCTTTTCACCGTCCCGGTTTCACATTATTTCCCTGCACACCGGTGCAATTCCTGCGCACCTCTTCCTCCTTTACTGCTTCTTTCTGTTCTCTGTCGGCGCACTCCTATCGTGGCGAGTAGCGTGCAAAGTGGGTACGTAGCTAGATGCGGCTAGGTGTAGTGGCGCCTCAAAGGGAAGCACAAGGACCGCCAGGGAGAAGCCGTGGTCGGATGAAAAGGGCACGAGGGAAGATTGAAGCTCGAAGAGCTAGAACTCGCGCGCCGGAACGTAATTTCGTTAATGAGAATCGTTAGGCGTCTCTGAGGTTTTCGACGTGCCGCCGACTAATTTCCGTCACGATCGACCGTGTTGATACGCGTTTCGATTTGAAATGATACGGATGACATTTTATTCGAGGGGCGCCGTTTCGCTTTGAGTTGTTTTCCTGGTAACTCGTATGTTTCATCGGCACTTACATTTCACTGATGACGACGTACATTTCAAACGTCTAGGAAAATACTGGAATCGTGTGACGATCTTTAACATCAAACTCGTTTTCAAAGAAACATATTTCAAACTTGTACTTTTCCCGGATTAAAGAATAGTAGTCGTTTGCAAGAGGAACAACGACGTCTGGCTCGCGAGAAATCGTTAGATCTAAGTTTCCAGAGGTAACTGATCAAACGAATTTGCACTGACTTTGAAGAGCAATGTTTGACCGTTTGTTTCGTTGTAAACGTTTTCAAGTGAAATTTCAGGCAGTCCCGACGCGAAAGCAGGGGAGAAGCGGAAGAGCCAATAGTGAAGTGATTAAAATCGCAAAACGTAGGGATACTTACTGTGAAATCTGGTTCCTCTCGTCGACAGGACCTGGTGCATCCGCTCGAGAGTTTCTTTGGTGGCTTTCTCGTGTTTGTCACGTGCCCTCGCCTGCATTCTCACCTCCATGTCTGCGGAGCAGCAGACCTCGCCGCCGCTTCTCACGCTGCCGCATATTTTCAGCTCCTTTGCTGGAAAAAAGAACGGAAAACGAGATTGAAAATCATCGACCGGACACACGCCGTCTCGTTTTTTAATGTCGAACCGCAAAAAGGGAAAGCAGTTATTCAGGTTGTTTGCCTACGGACATTTCACCCTTCACCTTTTTATTACATTTTTTATCATCAAGTTACTGTTGCGTAAAATGAAAGAAATTATAAAAAAATATGTGTTGAACGGTATCAATGGCCATTACGGCAATACTTTTATCACTCCTCTTTCGCTTTGTCGAACACCAGGATAGACCAATTCTTCCAAACCCATTCAACGAGGCCGACATCGAATATCGTCCACCCTCTATCGCGCAGCGCGACAATAAGCCGCATTTTTATCGAGGATCGTAGAACAGGGCGCAACGTCGGTGCAACCCCACGCTGTTCGCTTATCGGTCGATCGTCAGGCTATATCTAACTCTTATCTGCCAATATTTCCAGTCTACCGTCTAAGTAAGCTAATTTCCAACCACTCGGAACTCCACCTCGAACTTCCTCCCTCCTGGCCTCCTCACGCCGCGTTACGTCTTGTTCTTTTTCACCCCTCTCTGTCTGCTCGGCTTCAAACTTTCGAACATGCCATAAAAGTCCCGATTCGTTTCCGGCACGATGAATTGATCGTCGTGACTACGCTTCGCCACCCGTTCCGTGTGTTCGCACATAGCCGAGGCCGCGCCAATAGTTAACGAGCAAACTACTTGCATAACTCGTTACGATTACGCCGGCGTAGTCATAAAAGAGCCATTCCTAACTTGGCTCCTATCCTTGCGGAGGATGCGGCAAGATCCCATATCGCCCGTAAATCTGCTACTATTTATTTTACTTCGATGAGATTTTTCGTTATGAAAAATGTCGTAAAATACGACATGAATATTAAAATGAGTCTGACCTACACTTTTTGCTTTACGAACAAGGACATAATGAACGTAAGACAATAGTTTTATTTTACTTGTAAGAGTTTTTGTCATGAAAAAATATCTTGAAATACAATATGAATATTGAAATAAGAATAAACTATACACATTTTTTGCTTTGCAAGCAAGGAAATAGTGAGCGCAAGTAGTTCTACTATTTTACTTGAATGAGATTTCTTGTTATAAAAAAATATCGTAAAATACGTCATGAATATTAAAATAAGAATAATCTACATTTTTTTGCTTTGAACCAAGGAAATACTAATCGCGGAACAATAGTTCTACTGTTACTTGAGTGAGACTTCTTGTTGTGAGGAAATGTCGTAAAATACGACAGGAATATCAGAATAAGCATAATCTACACTTTTTGCTTTACAAACGAGAAAACAATGAATGTAAGACAATAGTTTTAATCGTAATTCGTGAAATCGGAGATTTTACGGAGTATGACTCCGGAACTGAATCGGAAGATCGTCCAGTAAATTGCTTCGAGCGATACGGACCGCGTAAAAAGGCGGCCGACGGATAGGAGGGAGAACGACGTAGGGAAGAGAAGAAGGAAAAACAGAGACGTATCTTGAAAGGTCCAAGAGGCATTTGACGAACTACCATTAAAAGCCCCTCGCAGCAGACACCGAGACGACCCTCGTGCAGCTTTGCATCGAGTAAAGGTTGCGCCGCCCGCGTACAGGTGCATATGAAGGGGGGTGAGAATTACGCGGTGCGCCGTTTGATAGCGCCTTGACGTCGGTAAGACGCCGGGATTACTGTCGCGACACGCTTCCGTGTGACAGTCGCGACTTCGTGCCGGATGCTCTTCCATAAAAGGAAGAAAACGAACTTGCGGACGGAACGATCAGAAAAAACCGTGAATCGATAAAACAACGTGGGCGGATATAAAAGTTTATTGGCTGTGAAGTAAATCATAGGAGTAAAAGAAAAATTATGGAGCAATTCAAGGCAGCGTTTACTATTGAAAATTAGAATTTTGCAGAGACTCAGAGTGTGAGTTTGTTTCAAGGAATTATTATTAGCGGAGATTAAACGAGAGAAATTATGTTTTATGATATACTTGAACGACTCGAAAATTGTCAAACTTTTTTAACCGCAAGATACGTTATTCTTCTCAGCCGTATTTCTCTAAACATAGGTCGACCCCTGATCGATTACACGTGTCTCCATTCTACGCTGACGAACCTTTAACACACTCGATTGATCTTCCTTTAAACACGCCGTACGAATCGCAACTTTCATCTATTCTTTTTTTAAATCAGTTTTTGGTAAAAAAAAATTTTTCCATCATTTGAACATTAGATGTGTAAAAACAGCGGTAATCGCGTTTAACGAAGAAGATTAATGAAAAACGGCGCAAAACAAGGATAATCGAAAAATGATCGGAGCTCGGTCGGGAACCGTAATGAGATTAAACCGGACGTAACGTGGTCACGCATGAATTTCATTTCCAACCCGACCGGATGTCACCGGACAATCCCGTTTGTAATGAATCGGCCGGAACGGTATCGTCGAATTAGCGGAAATTCTCGCTGGATAACGTCCAGACCGATGAAACACGATCGATTGCCCGATTTTGCCAGTTCGGAATCGAATTTCGAGTTACCTTTGCAGCTACCGGAAAATTGCGAGGGTTCGACGTGGAATATACTGTATCCCGTTTCGTGCTTAGCAGCGAATAGCGTATAAGGCTATACTGTTAGAAGCGCTATTTGATTAGAAGTCACCTTACGTTGGGGAAGACTGCGAGCGATACGCAGCTGTAGCAATTTTACGGGGGAAACGAAAATTGGAAGACGCCTGCGGGGCACTTTCTTTGATCTCGAAAGAAATGGATCTGTAACTGTAAATGATGTACTGTGACTCGAACGTTTAAAATGAAATACGCTAGCGCTTTGAAAAATGTCATCAATTCTGAATTTGTTTGATTTATGTGCAATAAATCTCGTGATAGGTTTTTCTTTGATGTTTCTGCACTATTAACGAAACGCGGTGCTTCGTACATGTTTGCTATAATTACGGCGAATCAATGACAGCGAATTCGCGCGACAGATACCAGGTCGTTCATGAGCATCCGGAGTAATTAGTTTCGTTCCGTTTAATATGAAAATGGAAAGAGGAAGAGGGAAATGATGCTTGAACAAATCCCGACCTGCATTAGCTAAACACATCTCAACCTATTTCTCTCTCTCTCTCTCTCTCACACATGGATATACTTATTAAGGTTGTATGAATCCATGCATAAAATCATTGACAAAGCAATGACTAAATTATTGACAAAACTATTGCCAGAGATGTTATAATTAAGAAGAAAATCTATTTATTTATTTCATGGAACTTATTTTGTATAAACAGTGCGTTTACACATCTAGCTACAGAAGAGTTAATATAAAAAGATAATCTGTTGCCGTTTTATAGTTAGAGTTGATTGCAATAGAGTCTGGCACGTAAACAGTTTTGTCGCGTTTTATCTTTGGCCCTCGATTCTTCTTCAGTATACATTCTTTTTCCGATTACCGTGCACACTAGCGGGTCGTGTGTAACGACGCCGAGAGAAAAGCGTTGAGTGACGTCTTTTGACTGTCATTTAAAAGGGCGTTACACGCGGAAATTGGGAAATTTCCATTGTAAGTGGATTTTCGCGAATAACGTCGCTGGGGCCAATCCCCATCCGGCAAAGGGAGAAATTCACGTCGCCGCCACGCTGCTATCACAAACATGAAAAACCGTGCATCAGACCCAGGAGATACGTAGTATCTCCCGGCGAGATTTTTTCCCCCCAGAGCGTTCGTCACTTTTGTAATTAACGAGAGAGTATCACTAATCTTGAGATATCAAACTTCCTCTACTCTCTAGATTACAAAAATTGTGCTGTTAATTGTATAATAGAATTTTTTATTATTAAAAAATACAGAGAATAATTATTTAATGTTCGTACATAACTGTAAAGCAATTGAAAAAGTGATCGTGAAATAGATTCATAAATTGTTTTAGAATAGTTTATCCGAGCGAAGTGTTTCTAAATATTCACTAACATTTTCTCTTCTTTCGTTTTTCGTACGAGGGGTGAGACTCAAAGAAAATGTGCAGAAAGTAAACGTAGAACGCATACATATTTGAATGGTAAGTAAATGCAAGAAGGAAAACGAGAAGGAACCCTGAAGATGTACAAATAAGTGAACAAGACGTTTCTGCATAGCTCGTATTCAAAAACAACATCAATGCAGCTAAGAAGACTACTACAGTACAAACGTCTCCAAACAAGTTGAATAACGGATACGAAAACTGCACAAACGTCTTACAAATAGTGACAAGACAGATGTGTATGAGTAACGTGCTTAGTTCTGGATCATGAATTGTATATGCCTTTTCATATTTAATTCTTCAATTCCTGAATTTCATGTTGAAGTCTGATATCATACACATCGAAACGACCACAATGTATCTAAAAAAAGTCAATACCTGTAACACGATTCGAAAAGTAATTTGAATTTCGACCATTTTTTATATGATACAGCATGACTGACAACACTATTTTTACCAAGCGGTGTCAAAAGACACTTTTTGAAATAATCGCCTAAAAATATTATCATTAGTTTAATCTCCTTGATGTAATTAATTAATTTAATAAACAGTATAGGAAAAGCCAAAAATTTATTGAGGAAAAAGTATTAAACTAATAATAACAATAATAATAATTTTAAGCAATAATTTTAGGTGTCTTTTGACACCAATAGAAATAGTGTTAAATTATAAATATTAAAACCTTGAATGATCTGTCGCTTTCACTCTCAGAATTCGAAACTACGGAACCTAGATTACCCCATTTCCCTATTCATGTCCCCGTTTAGGGGCTGCGTGAATTGCAGTCATTGTCGGCAATACATCGCTTCGAGCATCTTCACGATTCGAACAGAATACAAATGACATCCGGAATACAACTTAGTTCCTTCCAAGAACAACGATCAACGAAAGCTCCTCTCCCTGGAGAGAGCTGCGAGCTGAAAGTATTTGCACTGTCAGAACGGAACAGTTGTTCCGGGGGTAGAAAAACGGGGTCGTTCCAATCGAGAACTGACGTCCCGTCTTGGCGAAATTGAAAATAAGCTGGAAATTAATAGGAGCTCGGACGTGGTTGACAAATATTTGCACGGTGAGTCCCGGCATTTCCATAAAAGTGAATCCCGGGGCTTGTTTTCCCGGATCCACTACCTCCGATTGGAAAAGGGAATTTTCTTCGCGAATAACTCGAGGGGTCGAAGGAGGCTCAGGAATTCCAGTAGACGTGAGAATCAAATTTTCGCTTGTGTTTGGTCGCGATCGAGTCTGAATTTCAACGACGTGAACTCGATTCTCACAGCTTACCGATCGTATAACAATAAAATAAGTAAAGCAATAAAAAATTTCTATTTTGTTATACGAATTCGGGATTAAAATAATTCTACATCGACATTTCTTGATCGAAAGCAAGTGAAATTGAAAAAATGGCTGCGTAACCTGCGTAAGATCTCGGTTTTTACGTTTTCCATTACGCGAAACAGATATACGCGCGTTGGTTCTGCCCGCCATCCGTGGAATCCCGCGGCGAGTTCCCATTAAATATTTACGAGCATGCCGAATCGGCCTCTGTCCGCTTGCTGGGAAACGCGGCGGGCTTCTTTCTCGCCAGCGTTACCCGTGGACGCGATCAATCCAGCGTCGATGCGGCAGACAGAGGGGACCGACCGGCGTCCAGACGAGCGTCGTTGTCGTCAACGACGTCTGGCGTCGTTGAGCGGGAGCGGGTACGCTTCGTCGAGATTTCAATCCACTTACATCTGGCCAATTATTAACCGCAAAGGATTCTCCATCAACTGTTTAATGAAAAATTGTGTTCTCGCGCGGGAACAGCAGAAATTACTTCGCCTAGAACATAAATTCTCGTGCCGGAAAATACGATTGCTTAGATTCATGCCAAATTTTAACGCGATATTCGATTCGTTTGAAAAATGAACGAAAAAATTCGCAGTATTGAAAAAAAGCAATTTCGTCGAATCATTTTAGATGCGACTAATTGCACGGCCACGGGGGGATCCCGTTTCGTGTAATAGGTACACTTTTTAACGCGGAAGCTCCCAGCCAAAGCAAACGAACGAGCGAAAGTGAAAAAGGGAACGGTGGAGCGTTCCACGGCGAAACATTGGCTGCTATGGCATTATTTGTCGCTCTCCGCTATAGTTGTCCCGCTTAACAAAGCCGAACGTTGACGTAGCCGTAGCCGGATATGTACAGGGTACAGAGAGGACGACCGACGAAACGCACGATTTTATCGATCGTTTCGAGCCCATAGAGAAAGGCACCGTGTATCCACGCGACAAAAGCAGAACTGTCTAAAGTGGGACCACCGGTGTGTGACAATGTAGCCCGGCACGTTGGTTACTGTTTAAAAGCGGCGACACCCATGTAAAATACATTTATGCACAAGCTCGGCGTGTACTTGTGTATATATATATGTTCCGATGAATGAGAGAAATAGAGAGAGAGCGCGAAATTAACGATCATGATAATTGTGCCAGCGTGAAGAAAGGGGAAATCCTGACACGCTCGGCGCACTCGCGAGACCGAACTCTCCGTTCTCGAACCCCTGCCAGCAAACACCTTCCCCTATGGTGAATACCGGTGTATAGCCAATATACGGGGTGTCCTGTTCAGGTGATCGTTAGTTAGTCTATTCATTTCGCGTCGCATTAAATTGGAGGGAGAATTAGATTGCTTTGAATTCTTTTGCGGTCTTCTTTCCATAGAAGTTCATTGTAATCTTGTCGACGTTTCTTCTCCCTAAACGCATTCATGTACTAATTGTAAATCCTTTATTTTTGAGATTCTATGGTTGTTACGTTCATCAACAGTCATTAAAATAACTACAATGATCCAAATTTAAGATTTAACTTAGAAATTATTTTTGTTAACGTTGTAATAATCGACGTTGGTCTATGCGAGTTAAATAAAAGCAGAGCGCAAAGGGTGCCATGCCGATGGGGGATGAGACTGTATCGAGTGGGGACTAAATACAATTTTCATGCTGGGAGCTTGAAAGCTGCTAGGCGGGAGGAATCATCGAGCAGACGCGTACACCCTGTATAAGGGCGCGTTTGTGTACACGGGAACGGTTGTGTTCGTTAGGCAGGCTGAAAGAAAAGCATTTGTGAAGTTTCTCGGCTACCCCAGCTGAAAATCGAAACTCGTTTGCGCTCGATAATCGAAGAAAAGCCGGGCGAACCCGGCGAGGAGGGGAGGTAAGTGGTGAAACAATCGTAGCGAACGCGGGAGCCCTTAGGGTCAACGTCAACACGCTCCCACTTTTCCAATCTTTCTCGTACAAGTTGGCTCGACGACCGACTGACTGAATAAATCATAAACGAGGAAAGAAAAAGAAGATTCGTCCGCGACGCTCCTCTACGTCTTCGATTGATTTGAATTGAAGCCGAGATCCAGAGAGGAACAAGTCAACCGTGTAATATAGATGTTCTTTCAGCGTTTGGTTTAACTTGTCGAAGAATGACAAAGAGAAATTTTGTTAATACGTAACGTGGGGAAATCAGAGTTTCCTCGCCCGTCCCGAGTGTCGCGATTAACTCCAGTTCGCTCTCGAAAATTCTTTGCGCCGTAACAAGACCTTCAATCTTTCCCCCTTGAAACAAACTCGAAGAAACTCCGAAGAAAGTGCATAGACTCTAGAAAGAGAGGCACACCTGCGAAAACACGCAACGCGAAAGTTTCGCGGCGCGGCGCGGCTCGTCGTCGACGGTGGCGTGATGTTGGCGTGCAACCGGCGGATTTAAGGTGTTTTAGGGCGAAGCTTAGAGAATGGGGTGAGAAGACATAGGGTTGCTAGGAGACACCCTCTTCCACATGTTATATTGCATTACCCTATGCGACTCGCGCTCGCGGGGGGGTAACGGTGAATTGGTTGCAGGAGGCTCGAGGTTCTCGGTTCGATGCCGGTTCGAGGGTGTCTGCGAAGAGAAAATCCCGGTGTCCTTGAGCATTATGCCACCTTTCCTGACCTTTCTCTACCTTCATTGCGGGTGCACGCGCCCCGGCCCAGGCCATTTTTCCTTTTCTGGACACTATTGCAAACCTTGACCCAGGCAACCCCTCCGGCGGCTTGTGAAACAGCCCTGTCCGTTTAACCTTTCGCGAGAGGGTGATTTTAGGGATAATTTCCAGTCGACGACGCGTGAAATGGCTGCAGCTACGAGCCATGCGAGAGAAGCACAGAAACCAATGTACGAGTCTGATAGTGCTCGGTCAGTCTTACTTACTTCGTAATTGGTACACGTACAATATTTTCGTGACAGTATTTAACTCCGTCGGGATGGGAAAAACAAAGAAGCTAAAAGGTAACGAAAGAGGAGCAGCGTAGGAGCTAACAGGTGGCCCATAAAATAGCCAACCTTCCAATATAAGCCTCTCACGAACCGCACCCTCCAGAACAAGGTAAATTTTGAAACTACCTGCGCTAATTAGCTGGCTCGAAGTGTTTTCCTACTTTAATATCATTCCTTCCCAGGAAACTTTTATAATTCTCAAGAAAGTTCTTAGAAAAAATGACACAAATAAAAACTTCTCGATCTTTACTTCTTACTCGTATTAATTAAAGACAACGAAGGAAGCGACGTGAAAAAGAATTTGCCCTGCAATGACCGTTTTTTTGTATTTCTGCATTTATGTTTGAAACAATCAGAGGACGGCTACTGAGAAGGACTGTCTCGTCTGACGGAACAACTGATCAAAAACCTATACGCTGCACATAACGGACGAGAATTTTATTTAAAAGTAGTCAGGCCTACTTTCCAGTTTCTCCTCGCTTCAAAACAGCTAGCTATCGGTCCCCTCAAAAGCATAAACCACGCGAGAAATATCTGTGTGCTCGTTCTCAGTGATTAATTTGTATTCATATCGTGTCGTGTCTCGTATGTTCGAGCGCACATAGAAACAGGGAGGAGGAATCGGTCCTCGTAAAGTAACTAGAATCATTATAATTTAGTCGTACCCGCGTGGCCTCGTATCACCCGAAAAAATCTCTTTTTACTTGTCTGCATATAAATGTGCCATGGAACCGGTCTGACAGATAAAATTACGACAGGTAAAAAATTACATCCTATAATCGTATCAAATTCATCGCTTAGAGATTCATACTTCAGGTTTAAAAATAAAAATAGGCCAATTCGTCAATTAAATATGTATTTTGATAAATTAATTTTTTCACGAATTATTTAAAATCTTTTTGGGAAATGACTAGCAAAGTAAAATGTGNATGGATAAATTAATTTTACACGAATTATTTAAAATCTTTTTGGGAAATGACTAGCAAAGTAAAATGTGACTTGTCTTTTTCATTTTTAATATCACAGAACGCAAGTACTGTAATTTTACCAGAATACGAATAAATGCAAAAAATGGCAAAGGCCTTTCTCCGTAAGAGCAAGCTAACGATTATCGAGTCTCCCTGTTTTCTATTCTAAGCCTGAACAGGTCTACAAACAACACTCTGACGTGTAATAATACGTTTTTACTCTGCAATCATCGTGGAAGTGCGAGTAACAACATTATAACATGTCATGTGTCAATCGTTACCGCCGACTCATTTACATGATTTCTCGTTCCACCGTGTAATTTTCTTCTATTAAATTTTTTCTCACAATCGGGAAACTCATAAGACACGTAAAAACGTAATGAATTAATTTATCTCTTACAAAGTCATGTGTTGCAAATCACAACTCAAACTAAAACTGCTAATTATTTAAATACATGTATTCTATATTCTGTCCATAAATTTCATTCCTCGCATTCAATAATTTTTCACGCAACGTAAATAAAAAAAAAGTAGCCGTAAAATTCCAGGAACGCGATAAATGAAATCGTATCGCATTTAAAAATCACTTTTTACACAAGAGCGCGATGACGGAAGATTAAAGGCAAACTAGAGAAGTGGTTTAATAACCTAATTCTTATTTAACAAATCGGTCTCTCGGAAGTGTGAATGAAACACTTTTCTACGAGTGAGCCAGACAATTATCAGCACGTAACATTTTCAGAGAAACGAGTAGTCAGCTTAATTCGAATAATTACAGTCAGCGACAGCGGGAGGAAGAGGAGGGACAGAGAGAGGGAGGACCGTTCTCCATGTGGCTCTCACTCGGTCGACGAAAAGCCTCGACTCCGCGACCCCTGAGGAACAATAGGGCCTTCACCGCCTACGTTTTAAATAAAAGCCCCTCATTCCGACGGCTGTGCCGACCGTTTATACGCCCGGAAAATATTCCTCTGTTTATGGTGGCCGAGTTTAGATCGGCGCCGGCACCGGGACGCGGGTGCACTGACCAAAGGACAACAACGTCCAGCACATTTTCTAAACATAGACGGGAGTACCGTAGTACATTGGTCAGTGAACTCCTTTTTCCTCGACAGGATGTTGATCATAACGCGCACAATACCGGTAGTCGCGGTTTACCTTCTGTGAAATATCGAGGGAATTCGAGCCCGCCTGATCTAAAGTTTTACGCGCCGGTATTTTAGCACCTAATCGACATTTATTACGCGCGAAACGAATGCGTTGGACTCGGGCTCTGTCCAAAATCAAAAAATATAAGAATGAACAGTTCATACGGCTTTGAAATTTGTTACCACGTATGAAAAGGTAGAAACGTACTCCAATACATATTATCTATGAATTATTGCTTATATCTCGTCTTTCTCTATGCGCGACTAGACCTTATTGTTAGTCTGAAAATCTCGCAACTGCTTATCATTTAATCTACCAGTGCCGAATGATAAATACACCCCGTATCGTCGGGGGAGAAATCTGATTACTATTGTGAATCAGTTTCATTGTCGGTTGAACATTGCATACGGGCGGATCAGGGACGGAGCTTAAAACGAACCTATAGGGTTGGTGTGTTAATATTTCATCCCGTACCGTGCTCTGTCCAGCTTCGAGCAAACACGCACACGCACACGCACGTGGCTGGCTTCTATTTATTTTATTTGACCCTCATACGTCAGTAACGAGCACCCTGACGCCTGGAACAGCATCCCCGTATGCTCGATAGCGTTACGTATATTTACTTCTCGCCGCTGTTTGTGAATGGATCTATAAGAAGACAGGATATTCTCGACGTTAAAACATTGCTCGAGCTAAACATAGACTGGACTAGGAAGTGCGAGGAGACGCATAATCGTCCATGATTAGAGTGCGGATTTTATAAAAAAAATGTAAAGTACAGTAACTGGAAAGGTTGCAGGTAATGCATAAAAATATCTTAAAAAATTTTCTATATCAAATGCATTTTTTTACCTGACATTTTACTTTGCTTAAAAATCTATAGCCATAGATTATTTTTATATGCTACTTTGATTTTATCCATCTATCTAATAAAAATCGATTCATTGTTTTAATTCATTGTAATTGTCAGAATTAAGAAAATTGGGCAAAACATATGAGAAGGTTCAATGAATCCAATGGTTGCAAACGTGTATAACTGGGTTATCGAGAAATTGTAAAGAAGAGAATACAAATAGCGGAAGTAGCGACGAGATTAGATACGTTTGAGCTAAAATCCCGCGTCGCGACATTTGGCTTGCGCTCGAAAACGTTATATTCCTGATAAAACGGTGACAAAACGTAGATAAGGTTAAGAGTCGTCGACGACAATTCATAATTTCAGCCATCACCGTATATAACATAATTAAAGAACGTCCTCGTCATTTAGTCGATCTTATCTGGCAGAATTTCGTATCCGGTAATGAGACGCGACGACATCGGTACCATTTTGAAAGTCTGTACCCAGAAATATACTTACAGATATTATCGGGTGGAAAATTGACGCGCCGCAGAACAATAAAATTTTATGGCCCACGTAGTAACCATTTCGACGCTCATCAATGCTTTCTTCTTCCCTTAGAATGTGTCCGAGATATTTTTTCTATAACTCCCAAATTATACGATGCCAAAATTCTCACAGTGTCGCGACGTGCAAACAAAAAACGTAGTTAGCCGTGAAGAAGTTGAACGCGGAACGACTTAATTACTTAACGAGTCGGATTATGCAAATGGTCAGACGTTCTACCCACGTTCATCTAAACCGTTTGTCCTGTGGATTATGGCGTTAAATAAAGCTACTAATATACTATAAACTATGAAAAACTAAAATCTCGTATAGCTAATAGCTTCCGGCAATTCTATCAAATTTAATTTGAGCAAGTAATTAATTTTTTAAGAATTGTTACGTTTTTTCCTTGAATTTTTTTACGCAGCAACATGATTTTTGTTCACTTTTCGTTCGAGACTATTTTTCCCTTTTCTGGAGGCGGACAGAAATTGAGGCGTTAAAAACTGGCCTCGCCTCCGCGTCCTATAAATCTGCCGCACGTCGACCAAGTAAAAATGCCTCTGCCTATAAATACATGTACGCTACGATGACTTCAAATGAATCGTTTCGGGCTGACCCTCTACCCATTCACGCGTTTCACTCGTCAACCCTTCGACTTTCATTACTTATCCACGTCTATTTGTAATTAAGTAAGCAATCGAACTATTGATGGTGCGAGAAGCTACAAAACAAAATAGACATATCACTCAAGACTGCAATATTACATGAAAAGATACTAAAGTGCCTGTAAAGCACTTTAATTACTAAAATACGTCTATTAATTATATTATACATTTAATGTTCGAACAAATATTATCTATTAGCTCTTGCATAAAAGTAAATAAAAGCAACCTCATAGTATATCTCATTAAAGTTCAAAAATCCCGATGCAGCGTCTCATTCGCTTATAACGTAAAACTGGGAGCCTTTGAGGCAGGCTTTTCATTAACTAAAGACGGAAATCTTTGAGACTGCGAGTAAGCGTTTTCTTATGAACTTGAGCCAAAGGCTTTTAACGTGCTGTTGCATTTCATCGCGGGTCAAAGTTATAATTCTTCTAACTTGGTACTACGGTACCACGTATATTAATCTCGGCAAAGGTAAAGCGTAGTAGGATACTTTATTTCCTGCTTACAAATCTCTTAGCGTTTGAAGCAACAGAGAGGATTATAATACCGCATTTTCAGGTTCTTAAATTCAAATTATAATATTGATGATATTATAATTTTTATGAAAGTTAAAACATCTCCCGAATACAACAATAGCAATCTTCTCGTTGTTTTAATGCAGCAAATTTAAAAATGAAAACAAAGCGAATGCATCTCATATTAATAAAAATTTTACGTTTTGGTATATATGAACAAAATATTATTTCGCTAAATATTTAATTAGCCTATAGTTTACTTAAAAAGGCGTCTTGTTCGTATATAAATAAAATGTACCTGTATATCTATATATGTGCTGTTGTTTATGAATGATGGGATTTTACCAGAAATCAGGATATCTGACACACATTGTTATCTAGTTTGCTATAGGGGACACGTCAGTAAAAACAGGATGAAATCATTCGCGTTTGTTCTAGTGAATCATCGTCTGGCCAGCTGTGGCCAATTTCGTGAACGGCTCAGAAAAAGGAGGAGAGGTAACAATTTCGCAAGGTCTCTGCGATACTTCGGTTGGATCGAAGCCGGCTGGACGGCATCCCATAGGAATATGGACGTCCACGGTCGATTAAGAATTAAAGTCACCGGCGGCCTCGTCGTGGAGAAAATTCGCCGACCCATTTCGTCTCGATCAACTTCGATCGCGTGCTTATCGTATTACCGAGCTGCGAGGATCGCACGGTACGCGAGCAGTCCTCGTCGCTGGTCCGCCTCGTATGCCGCGGGAAATTCCGGGGGAATAAAGGCCAAGGAGGGAAGAACCGGCGCCGAGCAATCTTCCAATTTCGCTTGGACAACACCGGGAAGACATTCTCTCGCATTTAAGCCGCGTCTTCATTCTCCCGTTTATTACTTGCACGCACCGTCGCATATTTTCTGGCTCCGGTGGAGGAAGCCGGAATACGAAATCGCTTTTTATTCCTTCCTTTTCATTGTGGCATTTGTACTACTACGTTCTATTCTTTGGTGAATTCTTCTAATTTTCGGCCGATGTCACATGAACTTTATAATTAAATAAAATACATTCGCACGTTTTTCAAGCCTGAATTCAATGTAATAGCAGTCGATCGATCAAGCTTGACGGATTTCCATTTAAAGACCCTAAAAGAGAGTGACTAAGGGCCGAAGATTATGCGTGCGCGCGGGAAACCGTATCGATCACATTGCTCCCGTCAGAAACTAGCCTTGGGTGTGAAAAACAAGAGAGAAGAAAGACCGCGCCATAGGACTCCGCGAGGGCGGAAAAGGGAAAAGAACAGGCATGATATTATTGAACGCGCTGTAGGTAGGCACCTCGGAGGAAGCGGATATAAAAATAAAGAGGAGAAAGAAGGGTAGAGAAGGGAAAGCCGGGTTGAAACGATAATGGCAGACGTTAATAACGTGGCGGCGGCGGTCTGGCACGCATGTGGACCAGGATGAAAGCGAGTCACGCGGAGAAAAGACGGACCACGAAACTGCTCCGCGAGAGACTTATCTCGCTAATGAGGCTTGACCATCTGACCGTAGATGCGGTTCTTCGGTCTTTTTAACCGACCCACCTTTGCAAGATCCCACACATGTGCTCAAGATAAAGGATGAGAAAGAGATAACGTTGTCATTCTTTCCTAGCCTTGAATATGTTAACGGATTAGCGAGCATGACACCACGTTATTTTTAACTCTGTACCTAGTCGTTGCTGATAGCCCTTTACGTTATTTATTTATATTTATTACGAAGTTTCTTTTATTGCTCGATAACGAATTTTGTCAAATCGAAGCAAACACTGATAATGGATAATTCCACGTTTCGTTCATTAACAGAAACATCTTTTCCTGATCTGAATTTTCATATTGTAGAATACTTAATTCCGTGTCGATAAGAGGGACTCGGGAGAGCAATGAAAAAATCAATCGCGCTTCATTAGTTCTTGAATTCTATCTTTTAGCAGAGAGCTGGCTGATTCTTCCGGATGACGGCACGAAAGGAAGCTACGGGAGCGCGGTCCACGTAGCAGCATGTGTTCGTATCACCTGCTCAGCAGTTGCCAGCCGAGGTGCAGCTGCACGCGTGCAACGATATACACCAGCACAAAGAGAGACCCAGGAATCCGGCCGCGGTTTCGGTATGTAACCGGAATGCAAGGGGAAACCGAGGAAAAAGGAAGATCAGGAACCGACGAAAGAATCGAGCGGGATTATCGTGTACCAGAACCGAGTTTTATTCTTCTTTTCTGCACGCTCCGGCTAATCTAACGAAACGGGGAAACGTCTCTAAAGATTTCAATTTCCTACCTGCGACTCTTCGGGGACAGGTATGTATACAGAAAGGAAGATGAGTCTGAGATGGAAAGGCTATTAGCTTCGGATTACCGTCAGTCCCCACCGGCAACATTTTCTAGCTACGTACTTCGTCAATTGCCAACTATCGCATTTGAAAAATTATAATCGCACGCTATCGATCATTGATCACACGCACAACTCTCTCATAAAAATGATTACGTAATATCGTATTGCTAGGGGCGATGAAAACGATTTTTTATCAACGCTAGGACTATCATTCAACTAAGTAATTGTGATAGAAAAAAATTTGTCGGACATGACAGATCGGCGCGAATCGGTCAGACAAAAAGATCCGCTTTTCGCGCAAAGACGTGACGACACGTAGTCAGAAGCTGGTCGAAAAAAGGTTCGGCAGTGAGCCTACCTGAGCAGGCGAGGTGCATTCTTCGGGCAGCGAACCGGCGAGCAACGGCAACCCACGCGCCTTGTTTGCTATATCAAAGAGGCCGATGTTTCACGTGCGTGCATCAACACTAGGGTTTTTCCCTGGATGCACGTTTAAACTTGCATGCGCCAGCGTAGCGACTCGATTGTCTTCCGAGTACCTTCTTCGCGAATTAGTGTCTCGACGTTTTTCGAAAGTTCTTTTGTCTCGATGATTTATGTACATAAAATATGTAACGTAAAATATTATACGTATACGTAAATAAAACTTTATGATTCTACAGATATTCCAGGAACGCTGAATATTCATATCACGACTAAGTAGGAATTATACGTTCTATCTTCAAGACGTTTATCCTAAGGGATTATGTAGAACTTTCAAAAACTTAGCTCTCCTTGAATTTTCAAGTAATCTGCGCTCTTGAAATTAAACTCCTAATAACCTGTGCATAGTCTGTAAGAATAACGAAATTTTAAACGTTTAATCGCAATTTATCTCTGAACTGCATATTTCACCGCGTTTGGCACAACTTCACCGACGCTAACGAGCTGATTGACTAGAAAATTGGTACACGTACAGCCTGCCTGGAATAAGACGAAAATTATTTGAAACACGTGCGCGCGCCGCGCGTTTCGTAATAATTGCGAGTAGCAATTTCAAGCACGCGTTCCTGCGTGTATCTATCTCGAATCGACGATAGCGCGTTAGCGTACGACCAATTACAGTTGAAATTCGATTGCAGCACGTTCGTGAAGGAAAATTCTCGAATTATTCGGGAATTATCACGCACCGGCTGCCGATCGATTTCTCGAAATATCTCTTTAAAACCCAAGAACCGACTATTCATGTACATACTGCTTTCAATGATCGACTGCGTTAAATAGTTAAATAAAACGCTCCGAAAATTGAGCTCGAAATCCATTGGCGAATTCTCTCTACCACTTTTTCAGCTTTTAGCGGACTTGCGTAATAGAAAAAGTCCAAAGAGAAAATTCTATAAATTCTATGTATTCTCGATCAAAATACCGAACAACAATCTCGATTAGATGATTAATTAAATTGTCCATTTGACGAGGCCAAGAAAATCAAATAGTACGGGTAGTTGCAACAGGACCAAGCAAATAATTCCTGGCCGAATCATGTATAGCGAATAAACGTGAACATTCGATTCCTGTTAATGCTTGTAGAATGCCCGTATAGTATACAAATATGCACTTTCAATCAGCAATCAGCGAATCGTGTGAAACGTAGCACATGCGTTCCAATGGAAAGCAATCTTTTCAGTCGAATGACATGAAAGAAATAGCAAATATTGAAATATCTTGCAAAAAGAAAATATCGATGACTATCAGATTGCGAATTTTATGCACTTATGCAAGAATTGTATTTACAGAAGATATAAGGAATACTTACCATATTCAAAATATTACAAGTTTTTATTTTGCGTAAATATAAATAATAATAATTAAGCAGCACAATCAATGAATTCTTTGGGAGTATGTAACTTAGTATACGTGCGTAAACGCGGCTACTTTATTTCTTTGTCATCCATTCATTGAAATTGTTCGTTAATTGGTTATTTATCTGATAAAATTACGGAAATCGTCGCGCATAATCACCATGATGTTGCTCTATTAATATGCATTATATGGGGCGTCTGAAATATGATAATGATCTCCACTATCCGTAGCAATTCATTAATATTGATCCGATTCAATTTTCATCGATCAGTGCCTCGAATTATGCTTGCATCCCATTGAATGACCCAAACATTTCCTGTCGACCGATAATCGTAGGATCATTAAAAGATTCAAATATCAGAAATCGTGATATTACGTTCTTTTATCTTACCTTGCTAAGGAATAAAGAATAGAGTCTAATCGGTGGGTTGACATCTTTGTTGAGTACTCACCTGAAATGAAAAAGAAATTATAATGGTTAATTTTTCCAGACAGTATATGTAATTGGGAATTATAGTTTAGACCTGAAGATGATTCTAAGCAGGCTTAGTAACAATCGTTATCCATTGTAATACTAGTGCTTGTTAACAAATCGGTAATTAGCTAGGGGCAATCGGCTGGACACCACAGTTATTGTGACGACCGCAAATTAATTGGTTGGTTCCGCAAACATGGTTGTGATAGACAGCGATTCAATTCCGCCAATTATCGAGTCGACGAATCGGCATAATTATCTACACTACGCGATATTCAAACTGGCTAGAAAATATTTCCAAAGTACGTCGCTCTTTTGTTGATTAAATATTTCCACTTCTATATTAAAAGAATTTTGAAAAGTATTCAGTTCACAATGAAATCGAGGATAATCATACCGAGAAAGAAAGATGACTAGGATACTTCCTTATAACAAACAACTCACTCAGTAGTTGCTTATTATGAGTCAATCTCTGTATTTATTAAAGAGGAAGAAGGAAGGATGAAAAGCATGGCTAAGCGAGAAGAAGAACGGTGGCGTGACATGGTGGTTGAGTGGCGCCAGCCAACAGTTATCTTCTTCCCTTATATTATAACGACGTTCGTCTTCTTCCTACTTCGATCTGCCTTTCGTCACGAGATATTCGCTGGCGTACCATTTTTACTCCGGCTTACAATTTGTAGACGTTATCAAGTCGAATAAATTAAATATGATAGTCGAAGGAAAATGTACGTCACTGGTACAAGAGAGCGATCTTCAACTTTAAAGGACAAAATTCGATTAACGAAATTAGATTTTATACTGATCAATCAATTCACTACTTAGCACTGGTAGAAATAGTTTTCCGATGACAGGAGACATTTAATTGGCGATCCGCGATAGCACGTTCGTACATTCGTAGAAAATCCTCGAGGGTGCACTAATTATTCACTCATCCAGTGTTCCTACCGTGAAAGCTCCAAGTAGTTAGCGTACGCTAACTATTGTTGAACGCACACTCGACGATAGTTCATCGACGTGTGTGCGCCGAGCAACCCGTACACGTGTATAACAAACGTGTCTGGCAAGGTACTCGAGTTTGCTCGTTTCGTATCGTAAAATTCATACAGGTGTTCCGAACGTTTCCTCTCGCTCTCCTAGTCTCTCATTTGCAAAACGTACGATTCTGATTATTCGAACGAAGACTATTTAAGTCAAGCACTTAGGATAAAAAACAAAATAGCGTATATTTTTATTGAATAAGGCAATGTGCAAAAAAAAAGAATGATGTAATGTGGAAACATTACATTTTTGCTAAGTGCAAATGAAAATTATTTTATATCATTGTTGAATGAAAATTGATTAACATCAATGCGCCCAACGGCATCGTTTTTATTAGCGCTCGTCGAGCCATTGATGGGGATGAAGATGACAGAACGCTATAATAATTGACGAAGAGATTCGCAATCCGTCACGCGATTTACGAAGCCGCGCGGCGCGAATGACACAACAGAAAGACTGGTCCCTTTAATTGATTTAATTCTGGAGAGAGCCCGAATGGTGTCGTTCGAAACGAAGTGACAGGGTCAAGCGGCACTCTAGCCACGAACCTCGGGTGCCAACGAACGATCGCGCTTTGATATTTACGCTACGACGAATCGCGATACACCAACCGTAATTTATGCCACTTCATCGACGGAACTTTTTTCTCACCGTGCATCTCGCCGTGGTTCTCCTACATCTCACCGTGGTCGGTGTCATAAAAAATACAGCGGACGTAATAAATACAAACTGACATAACTGAAACATTAATTAATCGTCAATTAATTTAGATTCCATAAACTCTCATCTCGCAACTTCTAAAATAATTATGGAACATTCGTCTATCATCCCAACAACGAGACAAAGATCATCATTATTGGAGATTCAGAATACCAAATAGAAACCCATCGTAAATAATACTATAGTACTGAAAAGGTCCAGAAAGATCAAATATCCTACGAGCTAATGGAACTTTCATAGATGCTCGTTCCGACTTCCGCTCACCTGTACAAGGTTGAGCACCATCCCGCTGGAGTCGAACTCTCCCACGCGTCCGCCAGCCTCTTTCCTTCTCTCACCTTTTCCTCTCTCTCTGGACCGTATCACCTCGATTCTCCGTCCCTGTCCGCTTCACGGCTAATACCCTCGACCTGTCTCTTTTCTCCGTCCTCGTCCCACCCTGGACTGTCTACCGTCCTTGTCCTTCTCACTCGCTGTGGTATGCTTTGAAATCCGCCGCCAGAGCCGCCTCTCACCCTCGTTCTCGAACAGCTGATTCGCGAAAGGGGTCAGCTACCCCGAAATCTGTTTCCTTCTCTCTATGCTCTCGCAAATCCCTAATATTCTCTTTGTACCGCGATATCTCCGTTGCGCAGAACAATTTCTCCATATTACTACTAGCTGATTCCCTCGAAACCGACGTTCAATTTAGGCCATATTAGGACGAGAACAGGTTGAAACTTTTGATTGTAGAAATTGCGGTCATTACAGTGAATGTAAAGTAAGAGTTCTTTGCGTGAGCAACTTGAACACACAGCTAAGGAAAAATACGAAATGACCCCTTTATAAGAATTTCAAACAACTAGACGAACGGTTGTCGAAATCGATTTTAACTTAGCGCAGTCGAGGCGGTATGAATATAGAGAGAAGTAACCTGCGTTCGTGGATTGATAGGTATTTGTATAAGTGATGGTCTTGAATGGGAAAAATGAAAGGAATATTCAACGGTTGAGAACCAGTACTCCACCGTCAGTTACAGAAGCCGTAACTGCTTCTTATCCGACATCTACAAGTTACAATATATATTAGTCCACCATAAGTAGAAACTGCTTGCCGATCTTCGAACAACGCGTAACCTTCTGTGCTGTCGAGTACCTACAGGCTGATTCACGTCGGATAACCGCTATCCACTCTCGATAGCGATCATTAAACTCTCATTCCATAAACAGTACAATCGAGTTCTGCATTTAATGGGATAAAAAATTAGTAACCAAGGGAACAAGGGGACTGTGAACGCGAGACACGTGGGAGGTGAAGATACGCGACAATGTTAAATCGAACTGACCGCAAATTTCATCATTTCTGCCCACGCAAGGGTACATTAAAGGCTTCCACGATCTAATGGAATTAGACTGACCTTTCTGTTCAGATCGACCTTTCCGCTATCTCTAAAAGGCAACGCTCATGCATCAGTCGCTGTGTGCAGATAACTTAATTCCGGGGCATAAACCATTTTAATGGAGAGCCTTATATATTATAATGCAGCGGCTCAACCTTTTTAGACGCTTTATTAACTCTTTCCCCTATTAGTCCCCCGACTATCTGATTTTCTTCCTCTGATATTTCCTCACTTATGCCTACATACATTGTCTCTAAGTGCAGCACTTAAACTTTAAATACTTTTCCTGCATCTCGAATATCATTTTCATGAAATCTCTGGCAGATACTATTTGCAAAAATACTTTCTGTACGAGGCAACCTAATACTTTTTCATTTCCACGCTGTAAATAGTCACTGGAAAGCCCGCCTGTCCATGGAAAACAAACGGAGAATCGATTGAAAACTGTCGACGATGAGAACACGGTACGTTTGCGCGAAATAAAAGCGGTACGACGGCACGACGGCCGGTAATCACGCTGGAAAACAACGACGATGCCGCGGCGCGGTTTTCGCGGCCGTGGTCGTCCCTCGACAAGCGAGTCGCACTCGAATTTACACGTGGCTTCGGCGTAAACGCCGCTACCGGTGGGAGTTTAATTTGGAGCCGAAGGCCGGTGCACCGGGCAAACTCGCCGGAAAACCGCAGGATCCGCGCCGGCTGGATACTCGAAATCCTTCGCGTTCTCCAACTTTCGCCCCCGCTCGTTACCCCGCGTCGAAATGTAAGCATATATTCTGTACGTTTCGAATATTACAGTGTGATTTCTGTGCCGTCGTACATTTCATTTTATTCTACTTTCATCATTTGGAGCATTAAAAAAATTATAAACTGGAAATAATAATTCCTGGCCGTTGTATTCGATCGATAAAGATTGAAGATATTCGGAACTCTTGCCAGTAGTTTAAATTTGTAGGTAATGGACTGGACGTTTGGTATCGTACAATAAATTCTGAAACGAGCCCGTCTGTACATCAAAAACGTTCGGCTGCGTTGTTCGGCCGGTCACGAATTTACGAACCCCGCATGTTGTCTACCCTCTTTGAAATCGTAGTTACAGCACGTTCGCTCGCCCCGGGTACGGTCACTTGCACGAATTTAACGAAAGTCCGGCAAACAAGTGGCCCCGGCCAGAACAAACAGCTCGGAACAGGTAGAACCAACAAGGACACGCATAAACGTGTTCCCAGGAGCCGAGAGATATTCCGAAGGACGATCGTCCGATTGTTTAGACTCGATGCCTCGCTCAGGTTAGGCTACCTTCATCCTGGTTCTCCACCGCTCGTCCCTGCCCCTTCCCTCTTCGTCCTTTCATTCTTGCATTCGATGCAGCTCAACGGTCCCTTTCCACCCACCCTTTCACTGCGCGCTCGCTCTCGGTTCCACGCTTACGTGATCGTCCGCTCTCCTTCTTCCACCGCTACACGTCCATGCGTTCTTTTTGTCTCTTCTTATTTCATTTCGCTTTATTTTTTTCGTCTGCAAGCCTCGCATACCTGACCACCACGAGCGCGGCCGCTAGTGACGGCCACCCTCCCCTCGTTCCGTCGAGATTTATCGTGCACGTCGACTTTAATGTTGATGAAATCTTTTTTCCCATTAATGTTATATTTAAGTTTATAATTCACTTTAATCGATCGGCCCTGAGTTGTGACTGGATCGTTGGAAACTTTTAAAAACGTAATCCATTTTATACTGTTAGCATATATTGTAGTATTCAACTTTTCATGACAGTAAGTATGAAATTGTTCTCGAGTTTACTGTTTCTCTTGTTTATAATGTAATATTTCGATCATTATATATGTATATATTCATAAAATTTTACAGTATAATATACTCCATATTTGTTTAAAACTCTCAAAATGGGTCTCAAAATAAAGATTTGTATTTCTTCCTATTAAACAGCTAATGTTCTTTGTATAAAATCTTTCTAATTTGTATTAGTTACAATTTTCTGCAAAATTAAATGATAATGTAGAAATATAAATCATAATTAGCTAGTTTAAATTTTTCTGGGAAATAGACTTATGTCAGTTTCATTTAACAGAAATAATTTTCCGACATTGATATTGCGCTTTTAAATGAATCATTCTCTATCTACTCATGTTGAAAATTCATAGCCATTGCTGATGCTTGACTATATCGCGAGAGGACAGGCTTCTGAACCCTAACTCTTGAAAAGAAGCAATAATGTTCAGGGAAACAAAGGAAGGAAACAGAAGACTACTTGCATTGGTGATCACGTCGAACGATGCAAAACGTGTAGTTCCATCGAAGCACAGCTGAAGCTAGTGTTATCTTGTTACGTCTCCGCGTATTATGTCGCCGTTGCGTATCAGCATAGACGGTCAAGTGTTGCACTCATGCATATCAGAATGTAGTTTTACCATTAGTATGGCATCGTTATCACCTTGTCTACCTAACCAATAGCAAACTTCAATATGCATCCCACAAACTTTTACACTACCTGGAAATCAATTTTATTCCTTTCACTGTTGAGAAGCGAAATACGTAGTTGCCTCGGTTGTAAACTTATTTTTCTTTTTATACACTGATGATAACTTTACAAACATGAGATGCAGTGTTAAAAAATATTTTGTATGAGGCCTATTCACGGGAATAAATCTTAACTCGTGCTGTTCATTTTTCGAAAGATAAAATGAATCTCACTATCGCGATAGTAAACACGTCGAACAGGATAAGGGACGCGCTGTGATTGAATGTTTACGACGCATGTTATCGATGGGTGGACTTGGGAAAAAAGAAGTTACGACCGTAGTCACGAAACGCGACATTCCTAGCTTTTTACGTCGGAACAACAGTAAGTTGGCAGGAGGGTTTGGAGAAAGAAGGACAACGTCGCTGTAACTACAGCTTATGCGGGACTATTAAATTTACGACACGCGATATTGTACAACAGATTAAGCTTATCCCTTGTTAGCTGATGAAAAGTAGCACATAAATGCTACCCTTCGCTGTGAAGAATGAAAGAAATCTGAAAATTATAGTGGTTCAAGGGTTGACAGGGTAATCTGGAGAAATTTGAGAACAAATTTCGAACATTACGTTATTTGAAACCCTGAAAAGACTTAAATTTATGCCTTTCGAAAGTCTCTGCTTTTTTCCTCATCGGGCGATTGTTATTAGCAGCCAAACGCTAAGTCTGTAAGTACGTAAGTAATTGTAAACGAATAAATTGAAGAACACCCTGTCGCTGCCACTCTCGGTTGAAACATCGATGGATGGTTCCGAGCGAAGAAGAAAAAAATGCCCGCGACGAGTTTCTGAATGGCGCGGGGCGCATGAAAAGGAAAGAAAGGGGAACACGCTGCAGCGGCGGCGACGACAGCGGTGAGGCTAGGGGAGGAAGAAGAAAAAAGGGGTGACGCAAAGGGTAAAAGGTGTCGGCTGGTTCTTTCGTCATCCGGACCAATCTGCGCGAGTCAAAGGTGAAAATGATAAGCAGCCAACGAATCAGCAAGCAGCTTCTCTGCGCGAGACAAAGCGGTCTGAAAGATCACGAAAGAAGCGTGTGGTCTCTTTCCTTCCTCCTGGTTCCTTCTTTTTTTCATTTACGTTACGTTGAAATGGGCGTCTCCAGGATTTAATCCTTCCCATGGCTCTCTCTGTTTATATATATGTATATTTCCACCCATTGTTTCTGGTTTTCTTGGAGTGATTCTCTGGACTGACTCCAAGCAGAGCAATTTTGTGAGATGTCTTATTTCTATGGAAGTAAAACTCATTCAATTATTTATTAATTTTCCCTTTTGCTTTTATCATCACTTTTATTCATCAATATATCCCCTCGGGAGCGAGCCGAAAATAAGACAAGAGCGCAAGAAGAGTAGATTTTTCTTCGTCCTTTGGCTTTCCTCAATTAACAAACCAGTCGCTGCAGGTTGAATTATCGCTAATAAATTTCGCGGGAAGACGGTTCGCGGTAATTCTAACGCTAACGTGGCTCTCCCTCCCTTCAGTTTACTCATTCGAATCGCCATGAAACTTCAGCCCCGACCCGTTAATTCGATCCGTGGAATGCAAGGAATACCGGACGTCAAATAAATTTGTCAAATAAATCTCCACTTGTTTTTTTACTCGCTTTTCCCATGGACCTTTTGTTGCTGCCTGCAAAAAGTAAAGGGAACGTAAAATTGCAACACTTTTTTTACGATTCCAACTAGAAGCAAGAAAACATTAAAGAGCGAGGTGCGCGTAACGAAGAAATACGAGAAAGGGCTCTTTCGTATTATTATTATAAAATGGGCGTGCTAACTATCCTGCTAGCCAGCGACGAAAGAATTAAGATATCCCTTTTTGGTGATGGTAGATGTATGGATTGCCTCGCATCCCTCCTGCCACGGACGTCGTATTAGCTTCTGCACGAAATTATGCAAGAATGTCGTCCTGATCAAAGGACGCGTCAGATCGGGCCAAGCCTCGATCGGCTCAACTAATTGAAATCAGCAGGTACGCGCCGATTTTGGAGGCCGTGAAACGAAATGGAATGCCCACTCAGACATCCAAACATAGAATATAATCGTTCATTTCCCAGGAAAATTCAAATTAATACTTCGAATCGAACGCTTAAAAATATCACAGACTAATGAAGTTCTTCGGATAAAATCATGTTCGGAGTTATTACTATAGTTCGTATTTCCCTAATTTCTTAAAGTCTCTTCTAATATGGACATCAATAGTGATCACATATTTTGTGTTATTTGTGTGTGTTAGAACAACGCTTGTTAGTAAATTATAAGGACATTTTCTGAGTTAACATTGGAAGAATTGAAGAATACATGTATATGAAAATACGGTCCATCAGTTTCTTAAAGCCCTAACTACTCTATCGAAAGATCTGCGTCATCGATCTAGCTGCTAGCATCCCAAAGAAAAGAAAACGAGCGCGAGGAACACGAGCCACGGGTATCTATCGCATACAATATTTATAAAATCGTTGGAGCGTACGCTCTTGACCTAGAAAATTGTCGGCTAGATAAAATCGAAAAAGTCGCCCGATGAAAAGGGCTGAAACGTCTTCTGTGCGCGGGTAATGAGAATAGAAAAGGGATACTGGGAAGGAAAGGAAGATGGAGTAAGTCGCGTCGAGACGGTGGAAAGAGATGAGGCGAAAAAAGGGTCCACACGGTTGAATCGACCGACACTTGAGAAACTCGCAGCCACTTGCCCACCGCTCCTTGACCTTATGTACTTTACACCGCTTTTCAGCTCTGGACCATGTCAGCTACAGACCGAGAACTAACTGAACGAAACCGGAGGTCAGAGACGAAATTTCTTACGTGGACATCAAACGCGCTGTACTTCCCGTTTGCTTTTCACCCTCGATGTTGATTCGGTTGAATAAAGTTTGATTTGGTACAGTTCAAATGCTTTTATCACTTCCGTGTGCTCTTATTACTTTAAATCTAAAATAGATATTTTATCCTGAGCTGTAAATACATTCGACATAATACCAATATCATCTGTTTTAAGTATCGTACATTAAATCAGCCAATTTCGTAATTCTAAATTTATAATCTGTGTTAAGTATTTTATACTAACTCTATAGTTCTATATTTTTAATTCGTTTCCAGTGTCAGAATCGAATAAGTAACCTTACAAACTTACTGGTATTTATGATCATAATCCTCTTTCAGCTTTTCACAAGAAGAAAGACGTACAGAAATAAAGTTTCCATCAAATGACACTTTATACGTGACATGTTATATGACACTTTCATATTATGATATTAAAATGCTTGTAAAGTAAGTTGGAGACCGTTAAAATAGAAATATCAATGAGTCGATGGAAATAAGTCGATGGCCGGAGGGTGGAAACCGAGTGGAAAGGTGTCGGACTCGAATGTCAGTGATTGCGATCGGTTCTTCGCGTTTCTGCGGCCGCGATTCTAAAGTACTGTAATCCGCGCTCAATCGGCTGCGAAACACAGACTCGTATGAATAAGTAAGCGATTTAACGTTTCGCGATTTCAGCCGATCTGTTCGCGCGATTATTCGCACCATTCATTCGTTTTGCGACCGATTATCGCCAGATAGGTTTAAGCAAACTGAAACGCAACTGAGGAAGACTATGCTAGGAATAGCTTTCGTACCTATTAATTTAACTCTTCAGTTCCCACAAGCATCTATAGCTATCACCTATTATTTGGCGTCTGCCGTAAAAGAAGTGGATAATAATCAATATTATGTGATCAACATTTTTTCATCGTTCAATTGTATCTTATCTTATGCTACGTAAATTGTTAGCATGAAGATTTCGTTTTTCACTTAAAAGGGTACTCAGACAACGGGCACGATAACGTGGAGCATTAATATTACACACCAAATTGATACGAGTATCCTAGAATATACTTTAAACTAAATTTTAAAACGCATTTGGTCTAAATTCTGTGACAATTAAAAATGTAGAATCGAATGACGTAAAACCATATTTTTAACCAATGAAGTGGGTAAAATTGGCATTCTATTTATTCTTTTATATGGAGGTGTTCTTTTAGTCAATATACTTAAGATTGCATGAACCTTTATAGAAAATATTGAAACTTTATTAGTTATTAGATATCACATTAATAAAACACTAAAAAACGTTAGAAATTTTACGAGTCTATTAAAAAAGTTATTACATCTTGAATTCTCATGTCGAACGACGGAATATATTTTTATTTCGTGTGCAAGTTGCAGGAGACTTAGCACAATATTAGAGAGTGTTATATATTCTGTTATCATTGGTTCATGTCTTTTTTTATGTCATCTCCCGTGTCCAGTTAGGAATAATTAAACGGCAAGTAAAGGATCAATTGCGAAAGGGGGAATAGTATGTTTAATGGGATGGAAGTCCTCGAAGCGGGCAATCAATCGTATCAATCGTAAAATCTGCTTGGCGTTCAACGGAATAATTGTTTCCGCTCGCCCGTAATCGACCGGCACATCTTCCCGAGACTCGCTTTCATGAAAAAATACGAACGAATTCAAAGATGAGCGTTCGTAGAAATTAGTATTAGAAGAATAAACGACACAAAAGTAGGGAAGAACATAAAATGAAGATCTCTGATATTTTAGGCTCGCGTGTCTTGGAATATTTCGTCTGGCGGTTGCGAAATTGGTAGCAATCTGAATGATGAGCGAAATAAAAGCAGCTGTTAGAGAAGTTGTTGTGCATCGCTGTATTCTTCTTTCCTTTGCGGCGACTCCTTCTTTGAACTCGCCGTTTACTATTATACGCGAGGCTGAATGGAAATCATTCAATTTTAGATACTAATCAAAAGATCCTTGTTCCCATAATTCCTTCAACTTTGCCAAACTTCCATCACACGTACGTCCATATAACATTATGCTGTACGTATTAAGATCCCAGCACCCTACATGGCTGCTCCTCTCCGTTTCCCTTCAACACTTTCTAATCCAATTTCCCGTTCAACAGGGTTCGAGGCAATTGGATTACCAGATAGGTCAACGCAACAACGTTTAACCTCATAAGCATTACGCGCACGACGGAATATATGTATGTACCCCTTGGCACGTTGTACGTCTGTGATTCCTGATTCAAAGAGCAGCTTTATTTCTCTTCCATTCGACGCGTCGTCGTTACGTCTCGTTGCGACTCGAGGATCCGGCAGAAATCTCATGGAGTGAGCTCGGAAGCTGGCAACGATCGTCGCGATTCCGTTGTGGTGACTGGAAAATCGTGTGTATGCGTCGTCGAGCGGAAACGCGTCCATTGTGCCGTGATACGCGTCTCGAGCTATACCTAATGTACACTCCATTGTCGAGTTGCAAACTCCTGTCGGCCGCGACGGTGTCAGGACGCGTCTGCTAATCTTTCCGCTACAAAGGACCACCGAGGAAACGCGGAACTCCGTCGGAAAGTTTCCAGATAGCGAGGCACCGCAAGTCTTTCGCAGACTTGACGGTACTTAAACAACCGGAAACGGGTTTGGCGACTTCGCAGGCTGGCTTCCATTTAATAGATGAGCCCGCTTCGCCGGCCGGACTAAACGAGACGGCGGAATTTTAATGATGAAAACTTCAACGTATGCCAATTATTTCTAACTGTTCGTAATATTTCTATTACAAAGCTTGCGTCCGCGTACTTATTAGTTACGACTAATTAGTCGCGCTACAAACATCGTAACGACGCTGGAAACAGATACCTCGCGCGTAAACACGAGGAGATTAAAACCGCAAAAAAAGCAGATTCCCGCGGAGCAGACAGATTCTCGCACGGGAGTGTCGTTTTGTGTCTGCATATCGCGTGAACCGTGAATGAAAAAGAGCGTCGTGAATCAGTGACGCCAGGCGTTATATTTGCCCTGCTTGCAAGCCGCAAAAACCGACCGCCCCTCGATAAGAATCTCCCTAACTCCAGTGGACCGAGTTTTTGCGAACGCCACTTGACGTTCCGTGCGAATGCTACCCGGAGAACGTTGCTGATTCACGTTCTCCGCGCTCCTGCCACACTTTTCTCGAGTAAACGAAGCAATCTTGAGTGTCTGCTCTTTAAAGAGCACTTCCCTAACATTATTACTCTGTTCATTACTTCTTCCTCTACTTTTTCTTTTCTAATTAAGCCAGCATTAAGAATCCGCAATTTCACGAATATTTCTCACAACGCTGTTACGGTTTATCGTTTGAAACCATCGCCTATTTTTATGATTCTCTACGCGTTTCAACAATACCTTTATAAAGCCCCAAGTTTGAATACGAGACGCGCAGGTTTTATCGTCGAGATAAAATACAAGTTGATCACAGAATGGATAATGGGAAATTTCAAGCGCAATTCTTGGTCACGTTAATACTCGCGAGGGGAGCAGAAACCGAATCGATAAGGATCAACCCGGAGGATATAATTTCCCGCAAAACGGACAACGTGTTGCGGAGCTTGCGCGATTCCGCTTTTAAGGCCGTATCTGCGGAGCTAACGTGACGTGATCGCCGAGACAGGAACGTGGTGCGGACCTAAGCTCTATCTTCTATCTACTATCCGCTTTGGCTCGGCCGCACGAATCGACCATAAAGAAAGATGGACCCATCTCGGTTTAGATCTTCCGGTAAACTTAGGAAATTTTAGCTTGTACGTATGCGAGCTCGACGCGGAATATCGACGAACACGCGAGGAGCCGTTCATGGCGGGAGGGGCTCCAAAACGTCGGAACCACTCTCTGCGCTCGAGTAACACCACTTCAATTCTCTGCTCACTCGTTCCCGAATTATTCGACTTCGCCTCGTCACTTCGTTAAAGATCCGGTTTCAATGCGATTCACCGGGAGAAAAAAGGCGAAAGAATTGACGTATTACTCGACGTGCGACGGATTCGAATGGGCTACAGGAGGCTAAAATAAAAAGATATTTCGAGTGGATCTGGCTCTCCCCGTAGCCGGCTGTGTCAGAGAACATTAATTTTCATCGGCCGAGGAAAACGCTATCCGTATCACTTTGAGACTCGAGTTTTACAAGCCACCAAGAGTCCGCGTTTAACAAGCTTTTGCTCTCCATATCCTTTTCACGGTCCTTCCCCCGGTAATTCCTTCAGAGGATAATGCGACCCGGGAAACAAAAAATGAGATACTCCTGAGAAATACGATTTCGTTGCAATTAAACTGTAACTAACTACAGTCAAATTATTCAAATAGATTATTGACGACATAAAGTAACGCAAATGTATCTTCTTAGTTATTACAAAATAAAAACATGTTTTTAAAGTTTCTAAAGTATGAATTTAAGAGTGTATGTAAAAATATGCATTTCGGAGCGAAACGGGCTTGCGGCAGAGTCCCGACATAAATACTCGAGATTTACGCCAGGGCAGGAGAGGGTGCAGACATTTAGGGAGTTAATTTATTCGCGAATAACTTTTAGCCAACTGATCGAATTTCCAGCCATCTGTCATCCAATAAGGACACCGAGAAATTGATGCAGACATGACCTAAAGAATATAGCCGTCGACGCACTCAGGAGGCTGGGTTCGACGCAAATTGCGTCGCAGTGGATATGCCCCGGTCCGGTTGAAAAGGCGGACTCGATTTGATGCGTTCATTGATCCGTCGACAGCGGAGCACGGAGCTTTTAAAGTAAATTAATCGCTTTGAGAAAGTATCAGACACGTTAGCCGGTTGGGTACAGCGCGAGGCGAGCGCGTGCACTAATTAACAGCGATCGCTACATTCCACGCCGGCTGATCCCCTAAGAATTAGCATTGGATCGATAATAATTCTTGCTCCGAGATTGCCTTCACCCGACAATCCACTACCGTTATGCTTAGGTTACTCGTCCTGATCATTAAGGGCGTAACCGAATTATTCCTTCACAAATTCGAATGAACCTTTCTTACAATTTTCTTCAATTGCATATTGAACACATTTGTACGAATAGTCTTAGTTTTTCTATATAAAATATGATATAAAATATAATATAATACCTTAGTATAAAATTTAAATGACTACGTATGTTTCTTTGAGTTTTAAAGAAATTTCTGAGAATTTCGTTCTGTAAAAATAATCTCGCAATGGGTTAAGAGTCATTTTCTGTAGCGAACTTTAATGGCGAAAATTATTTTATTTCTCACGACGAAGCACGTGCATAAGTACATGCATAAGAGCAAAAAGCCGGCGGTAAAAGAGGTGCAGGATGAAAATAGTGCCAACATGAGTTACCGTTACCGCCAACACAATTTTCTCGGTTAACGACCGCCGTAAAAAGGGGAGGTTGATACATCCAGAAACAACAAATCGTTCCGAGGGAAAGGGAATGACCGAATCCTAAAGCTCGCGCCTTTTCCAATCCGCACGTTCATCGTAACAAAGTTGCTCCGGAGCAAACACCATAATAATCACCGGCGAAGTCAGATTCCCTTCGGCTAAATATAAAAAAACCGGCAGGAAGAACAATAAATCAATGACGAGCCGAGAGGAAAATTTTAATAACTTAGTAAACGTCGAAAAAGTTAGATACACATACAATATCCTAGCGAATCAGTTTGTTGATCTCGAAACCAAACATGTCAGCGTAATACGCGTCGAACGAGTAATTTATTTTAGAATACCTAGTAACATGTCAGAAATGACAATAACAGAAATATATCATTCCTATTCTAATCCTTTACAGGTATTAAAATTAAATTTACAGCCAAGTCAAGTTTACAATAACAAATCTTAAAATTCAACAGTTTTGAAGAACGTAGGCAAATTTTGTTTGAATCTAACACAGATTTCATATGTCTAAACATTGAAGAATTCGGATTTTCGTGTCGAAGATTCAAGCGTTCTCGCAGTTCGGTTGATAATTCGTTGCGCACACGTTACTGACGCTAAGATTCATTTATGAGAAAACAGGTTCACCGAGCCAGGCGAACGTTGTTACGGTATACTCGTTAATAACTTAATAATATAGCGTGTACTAGAACGTACGAACGATGCGTAGCCTTAATATGTAAAACATACAAGGCAGCTCTCTAGCGGGTAGAATGCTTTTTCTCGGACATCAACATCGGACGCCACGCGTTATTCCAACTCGAGCCATTAACGTTCTCCCGAACGTGTTTGCACAACCGTGAAACGCTTGATTGACAAACCGACGGAGACTTTTCTGCCTTCGTCGCTTCCCGATCACTAAATAAGGACCAACAAAAGACTGAACATTCCGTAAGAATTCGACTCTTCTGCCACCGTTTCACGCGACCACTTCAGAAAGGAGCAGAGAAATTCTCTGAATAAAATTCCAACCGAAATATTGAAATCCTAAACAGATACAAAGAGATTTTTCTTAAAAGATCATCCGACGATTAGTCAAATCTCCGAGCTTCGAACGCTGACGATAATTCGATCGAACTTTTCATGATAACGAGGAGTTCAGCCGCGCTCAATTAAACGATTCATCTCATAGAAATTTGCAAGGGTTTCAATTTTAATATTCCCGAAAGGATTTTTTTTTTCCTCGAGAAAATCTTGAGCCGGGCATCCGCGGTGTACGGAAGAACCAGAAAGCATTACTCTCACGGCAAGCTGCATAATGAACCGCCGCGAGTGTTCCTCCTCTGATCCTCCTTTTCTCGTCCATTGTCGCGGCGAGTCCTGAACGTTTTAACGTTATTGAAACTTTCAGATTTTCCTTCGTCAGGCATTGTAGCTCCATCGAAAAGGAGAGAGCGCGACACGGGCAAAAGCGGCCGCCGAGACCGTCCCCGCCTTCTCCACTCCCTGATCCTTTTCATGGCTGCAATCGAGGAGATCGTCGTTAATCTGGAGGAACGCAAGAGAAAAGAGGTTCGAGGAGTAATTAAAGCGCGGACAAGAGTCTGATACCGGCAGCTCCTACTACGGCCAGACAGAGAGGAACGGAGGAAAGACCGGCGAGAGAATACGAACGACGAACATTTAGGGAAAAAGAGGATAATGGAAAAGACGGGAAAGCGGAGAGGATAACGAGGAGAGAAAAGTAAAAAGTAGGAAGAGAGAGGGAGTCGATGGGAGAAAATAAAGAAAGCAAGTCTCGAGAATCCTTCGTTCCCTTTCATCCTCGCAAATATTTTGTCTACGACCGCGACCATGTCCCACCATCTCCACCAACAGGATATGCCTGAAGTATGAGAGTCGACTTCGAATTCATCGTTAATCGTCGAGGGGTTAAGTACCGTGGATCGTCGAATCGCAAATGGTACATGGTACACGTCAAGAGGTTTGAGAGAACGCCGCGACGGACTTTAAAAACACGGTTAACCCGATCTCTCCTTAGACAGTGCTACGAAACTTTTACCGAAATATTCTAACTGAAACCGAACATTAATAATCAACAAACGACTTGGCTTATCCCGTGAAATTTTTCATCCGCGAGACTCGGCTTCGAATCGCAATTAATAAACAAATTTCTTCTCTCGTTCTCTTCTGCAATGCGTGATTCATGGACTTCCGCGAGCGAACGTGAGCGGAATAAGAAAGAGCGAGCACGCGGAGCTTTTAATGCACGATAAAATTGCCGTGTAATTCAGCACGGCCATCGATCTACGCCACGACATAAATCGAGTTTCATCGACATTCCGTATTCAATTAGCCGGTGTCTCATCTCGAATTCATTATCGAGTCATTTTTCTTCTTCCTCTTCTGCCGCCGTTATCCTCCGTACGTATGTACATCCATACATACATATGTATGCGTATATCCATGCGTGCGAGAGTGAGAACGCGTCGCGACGTGGCACCGTGCCAAAACGCGTCTCACGTAAACGATTCGCACAAAGCGTCCGCACGCCACGACGCTGACGTTAATTGCTCCGATGATGAATGAAGAAAGCGTCGATTAATCGAACACAATGGATCGCCGCCGATCTTAAAAAGGCGTTTCTCCTACGGCACTTATCTCCTTCGGAAAGAGTAAGAGAAATTGTTCTCAACATTGACAACTGCTTCAAGTGAAACGGATATTCATTATTTTTATACTCCTTCAAGATTGCCCAATTTGGAAACGAAAATGCAGAACGTGCGACACTGCAACAATTTATTAGTAGTAAAATAAAGAAGAATGAAGAATTTAAGAAATTCGAATGATTTTAATTAGATGAACAGGGGTAATAGTGAGTTAATAAAGAATTTTGTATACGATTGATACAGGAAAGCGTCGAACCGGCGAGGAATCTCGCGGAGGATCCGTTCTCAAGTCAGGTGGCCCCGGTACACGCATATGAGTACATACATATGTACACGTATATATTATACGATTCGCGAACTATAGGCACCCTTGGCCCAAGGAATGCACGGTGGTATAGTTTATGCGTTGACCACATTCCTCTCCCATGCCTTGAAACGCTCCTCTTCCTCCGTCTCTTTCATTTAACGCACACCTACGTTTCTCGAAGGCCCCTGTCCGCTNTACATGCATAAGAGCAAAAAGCCGGCGGTAAAAGAGGTGCAGGATGAAAATAGTGCCAACATGAGTTACCGTTACCGCCAACACAATTTTCTCGGTTAACGACCGCCGTAAAAAGGGGAGGTTGATACATCCAGAAACAACAAATCGTTCCGAGGGAAAGGGAATGACCGAATCCTAAAGCTCGCGCCTTTTCCAATCCGCACGTTCATCGTAACAAAGTTGCTCCGGAGCAAACACCATAATAATCACCGGCGAAGTCAGATTCCCTTCGGCTAAATATAAAAAAACCGGCAGGAAGAACAATAAATCAATGACGAGCCGAGAGGAAAATTTTAATAACTTAGTAAACGTCGAAAAAGTTAGATACACATACAATATCCTAGCGAATCAGTTTGTTGATCTCGAAACCAAACATGTCAGCGTAATACGCGTCGAACGAGTAATTTATTTTAGAATACCTAGTAACATGTCAGAAATGACAATAACAGAAATATATCATTCCTATTCTAATCCTTTACAGGTATTAAAATTAAATTTACAGCCAAGTCAAGTTTACAATAACAAATCTTAAAATTCAACAGTTTTGAAGAACGTAGGCAAATTTTGTTTGAATCTAACACAGATTTCATATGTCTAAACATTGAAGAATTCGGATTTTCGTGTCGAAGATTCAAGCGTTCTCGCAGTTCGGTTGATAATTCGTTGCGCACACGTTACTGACGCTAAGATTCATTTATGAGAAAACAGGTTCACCGAGCCAGGCGAACGTTGTTACGGTATACTCGTTAATAACTTAATAATATAGCGTGTACTAGAACGTACGAACGATGCGTAGCCTTAATATGTAAAACATACAAGGCAGCTCTCTAGCGGGTAGAATGCTTTTTCTCGGACATCAACATCGGACGCCACGCGTTATTCCAACTCGAGCCATTAACGTTCTCCCGAACGTGTTTGCACAACCGTGAAACGCTTGATTGACAAACCGACGGAGACTTTTCTGCCTTCGTCGCTTCCCGATCACTAAATAAGGACCAACAAAAGACTGAACATTCCGTAAGAATTCGACTCTTCTGCCACCGTTTCACGCGACCACTTCAGAAAGGAGCAGAGAAATTCTCTGAATAAAATTCCAACCGAAATATTGAAATCCTAAACAGATACAAAGAGATTTTTCTTAAAAGATCATCCGACGATTAGTCAAATCTCCGAGCTTCGAACGCTGACGATAATTCGATCGAACTTTTCATGATAACGAGGAGTTCAGCCGCGCTCAATTAAACGATTCATCTCATAGAAATTTGCAAGGGTTTCAATTTTAATATTCCCGAAAGGATTTTTTTTTTCCTCGAGAAAATCTTGAGCCGGGCATCCGCGGTGTACGGAAGAACCAGAAAGCATTACTCTCACGGCAAGCTGCATAATGAACCGCCGCGAGTGTTCCTCCTCTGATCCTCCTTTTCTCGTCCATTGTCGCGGCGAGTCCTGAACGTTTTAACGTTATTGAAACTTTCAGATTTTCCTTCGTCAGGCATTGTAGCTCCATCGAAAAGGAGAGAGCGCGACACGGGCAAAAGCGGCCGCCGAGACCGTCCCCGCCTTCTCCACTCCCTGATCCTTTTCATGGCTGCAATCGAGGAGATCGTCGTTAATCTGGAGGAACGCAAGAGAAAAGAGGTTCGAGGAGTAATTAAAGCGCGGACAAGAGTCTGATACCGGCAGCTCCTACTACGGCCAGACAGAGAGGAACGGAGGAAAGACCGGCGAGAGAATACGAACGACGAACATTTAGGGAAAAAGAGGATAATGGAAAAGACGGGAAAGCGGAGAGGATAACGAGGAGAGAAAAGTAAAAAGTAGGAAGAGAGAGGGAGTCGATGGGAGAAAATAAAGAAAGCAAGTCTCGAGAATCCTTCGTTCCCTTTCATCCTCGCAAATATTTTGTCTACGACCGCGACCATGTCCCACCATCTCCACCAACAGGATATGCCTGAAGTATGAGAGTCGACTTCGAATTCATCGTTAATCGTCGAGGGGTTAAGTACCGTGGATCGTCGAATCGCAAATGGTACATGGTACACGTCAAGAGGTTTGAGAGAACGCCGCGACGGACTTTAAAAACACGGTTAACCCGATCTCTCCTTAGACAGTGCTACGAAACTTTTACCGAAATATTCTAACTGAAACCGAACATTAATAATCAACAAACGACTTGGCTTATCCCGTGAAATTTTTCATCCGCGAGACTCGGCTTCGAATCGCAATTAATAAACAAATTTCTTCTCTCGTTCTCTTCTGCAATGCGTGATTCATGGACTTCCGCGAGCGAACGTGAGCGGAATAAGAAAGAGCGAGCACGCGGAGCTTTTAATGCACGATAAAATTGCCGTGTAATTCAGCACGGCCATCGATCTACGCCACGACATAAATCGAGTTTCATCGACATTCCGTATTCAATTAGCCGGTGTCTCATCTCGAATTCATTATCGAGTCATTTTTCTTCTTCCTCTTCTGCCGCCGTTATCCTCCGTACGTATGTACATCCATACATACATATGTATGCGTATATCCATGCGTGCGAGAGTGAGAACGCGTCGCGACGTGGCACCGTGCCAAAACGCGTCTCACGTAAACGATTCGCACAAAGCGTCCGCACGCCACGACGCTGACGTTAATTGCTCCGATGATGAATGAAGAAAGCGTCGATTAATCGAACACAATGGATCGCCGCCGATCTTAAAAAGGCGTTTCTCCTACGGCACTTATCTCCTTCGGAAAGAGTAAGAGAAATTGTTCTCAACATTGACAACTGCTTCAAGTGAAACGGATATTCATTATTTTTATACTCCTTCAAGATTGCCCAATTTGGAAACGAAAATGCAGAACGTGCGACACTGCAACAATTTATTAGTAGTAAAATAAAGAAGAATGAAGAATTTAAGAAATTCGAATGATTTTAATTAGATGAACAGGGGTAATAGTGAGTTAATAAAGAATTTTGTATACGATTGATACAGGAAAGCGTCGAACCGGCGAGGAATCTCGCGGAGGATCCGTTCTCAAGTCAGGTGGCCCCGGTACACGCATATGAGTACATACATATGTACACGTATATATTATACGATTCGCGAACTATAGGCACCCTTGGCCCAAGGAATGCACGGTGGTATAGTTTATGCGTTGACCACATTCCTCTCCCATGCCTTGAAACGCTCCTCTTCCTCCGTCTCTTTCATTTAACGCACACCTACGTTTCTCGAAGGCCCCTGTCCGCTCTTTTACTTTCGTTCTCGGGAGTCGACAGCACCGTCTGCCTCTCCTCCCATTCCTCCGTGTACTCCCCTTTTTTCGTTTTCTTCAACCCCTTCCATCGAAGTTACGCATTAATTCAAGCGGATGTTTCGGGTCCCTGGCGAACTCGCCGACCGATCCTCGGTTCATCGGCTGCGATTTTTACAGATACAGAACTGCCTGTGAAAAGAACAAAGCAACAATTCGTTGCTACTATTTTTTAAGTTACTTTCGTAAAAGTATCTCAGACTCGAGTAATAATCCGGAAACATCCGAATTGTATTTTCGTGTAATTGTAATTCTTCACCATTTAATTTCGCACGATTCGTCTAATAAATTGAAAAAGCTATCTAACAAATTAACAATCGGGCTCACATAAATTTGTTTACGGCGATATCCCATTGAATTTCAAATTAAATGCTGTAGGGAAAAAAGCAAAGCCAACTGTAGGTACGCGAGTACAAGATTTATCAGGCAACGATATCTACCGCATATCGTTCACGCATAATCGCGTACAAGGGCTTTTCGACCGCTTATCCGAACTCCATCAAATCGATCGGCGTGCCGAGCTGCGATCATGAAAAATCGCGTCGAATTATCATCTTTTTGTACCGATCCTTTAACGCTTATCTCCCTTCGTTATTTCCCTAGCGTAATTCATACCTCGGGGATCAAATTCTTAGTGTCAATTAAAACGAAATAACATTTTATTCCATTATCTCCTACTTCAACGGCTTAATCGGTGATTCAGGTTTTTATCAACTTCAATTCAACCTCATCATTCGGCGAGCTTCATCTCCCCGAGGCCCTTAAGAAATACCGTCGTGTACCACACACAGAAAAATTCCCAGTCCGACAAAACGTGTAGTTAAACGTAGGTACGCTTCAGGTCAGACATAATAGTGTGCTGGGCTGCAAGTTAAACTGGCGGCGGGCAGCGGGCAGGTTAAAACAGGCCAAGGATTGCAACCGAAGAGGTTGCGAAGAGTCCAAAGAGAAATCCGGTCTCCACCGCCTCGCTTCCTTCTTCCTTTTCGACCCTTCACCCTCTATGGCCAGTCATTTTTTCCACTTCCAGATTATCGTTCTACTGTCTAAATACTACTGCTGTGTACCTTTTTCTTCGTCCTTAATTTATCACCAAAGACTACACTATTATCTGTCGGTTTTATATACTTAAAACATTTGTAACTCCTGAAGAAAATTGGCTTGTTTATTATAATTATTTTGTTAAATATATTATTATAATATCTCTTAAAGTGTGATTTTAATAAAATTATTAGGGAAACTATGTGTGTGTCTCTTGACTCATCAGAGTCCGCTTCCCATCCAGTGAGCATTAAGCAACTGGGACCAACTCAAAGTTGCAGAGGTATTTTGTACACGTTAACAATCGTCTAACGAGTTCGCTAACTAGTTCGCTACGAATCCAAAGTCGACTATCATCTCGCAGTTATACCATACGTGGATTATACGCCATTGTCCTTCGGTTATGTCCACTGGCACTTGCATTTTATCGAATATCACGTTTGTTATGTATAAGATATACAAAATGTAAACCGCTTCTATTAAAACATTTTCTGCGTCCTTTTGCACATCCACGGTAAGTAGCTAGAGTTTCGCTTGCCGTCAATCTTGGTACAGATTAGTTCACTGAATTTTTAATGAGTGTCAACTATTTTGGAATATTTGAAGCACGTTCAATCCTGATAATTTAATTTAATCTTTTCCAGCTCAGAGATATAATTTATTGGATTCAGGAGTCCCGTATTACTCACTTGGTCTACTGTGATATTCCATATGACAAAATTTCATTGATATTTATAAAACGGGGTCAGTTGCTCAGAAAATACACGTTTAATATTAAATTCAGTATTATAGACTCATGATTAACGGTTTGTAATGTTTGCGCTCGGTTAAATCTTCATCGAAGAAGTACTTCTTCGAGCTTTATATTTATGAGGTGGCAATACCGTGGTCTGAAATCACTGAGACAGTCTCCGTGTAATTAAGCTTCCCGCTATCGTTTCGCGGTAGTTCTAAAAGGAGCCCGCGGCTCGTGATATAAATTTTTCTCTTGAAATATTTAACCGTTGCCAACAGAGAGGCACAGTTGTTACTATAGGTAAATCTCCCATCTTTTTATTGTTCCTCTCCACGGAACAAGGAGCAGGTAAACGGCTGAAATAGGCGTCGATCCTCTGCCGGCCTTCTTTTTGGATAATAAAATCCGATTGTAAAAGAGTTATCAAAGGTAAACGACGCGGATAGCCGGCCACGATAGTGGCACGAACAGATCGTTTAGGCGACGCGTCCCTCGGGAGCCGAGCATAATCACCTCGGTGGAACACGTTGGTAAACTGCCGGCATATTCCGCCACGTTATCGTTTATTACCGTGCCTAACGATACATTAAATTGTATGAGCCGAGTAAGAAGGTATGCTGCCGGTAAGGAAACTAGTAAATTGATTCTGCGCCTATGAATAAGTTGAGCGAGAATGAAAGTAGTTTTCCAGTTCATGAAATATGTAGAATAAGATCCCAAACTAATGAGCACGTCTGTCATCGAAAATAAAAATTTACGTAACTAATGTAATAAATAATTTATATAAACTAGCGTAACTAATTGTTGACTTCAAAAAACGGTACAACATTCCACGAGAATTAAAACATTTATGTATTTCTAAAGTTGTTCCATAAACAGAAGGAACTTTATGTATTTACAAGAAAATTAAATGTACATAAATTACAAACGCCGCGTGTAACGTGTAAAAGTATTTGAGATGTAAGAAGCTGAATGAGTACTTCAGTATCTAACAGGAATGTGAATTTGCATTTTTTAAACTGACATTACGATGGTTTTAATTAAAAAGTCTGCAGTATTCATAACACAAGAATCCTACAAATATGTTTGTAATTTTAAAAAACGTCATAAATCTTACATCATATTTTTCAATCTAGTATTTATGAGAACAAAATCGATTATTTTGCTCGTTCCCTTAACCGTTTAGTCCCGCAGTAAAGTATGTATAAAGCAAAGTAAGTGCCTCGTAGCAAAGCAAAAACCGAAGTCTGGGGATCCGGATCGCAAGCGTAAAACGCGTGCAGGCGCGCAGAATCGTTCGAAATCGCGAGCGTGTGCAAACTAATTGAGAACAATTCGAGCGCTAAACGAACGCGAGCGACGGGCCGAGGAAAATGCGGCTGTCGTGTGCGACAGCCGGAAGAAATTCCGAATCGAATCAGAGGGCCGGATTTACCGAGTTTCGCCGGGGCGCGGCGAGGCGACGTCGCGACGCGACGCGTCGATCTGCAAATACGCACAGTCGGATGCGGATGTTTTCGAATTGCTTCTCCCTTTTTGCTGCTTCTCTCGACGAGTTATCAGGGTGGCCGTGAAGAAATTTCCGATTTACAAAAAAGATTGAACGCTTTGTAGGTGCATATGTAATTCGAATTCAATTTTATACAGCATTGTTCACTTGAATAACCAAAATTAGTCCTTCGTAGGAAATCGCATGTAATATGTATACAATAGAGATACGTACAATTATTAAATGTAAAATTATTGGAAATCTAATCCACCACAAAGCATCATTACAAAATTAAGGCTATTCATACGGAAGCCGTTTGTATTTGGAACATTAACGCATATCACTTTTTTGCCCGAGGCGATTCAAGTAAAAAGCTCTGTATACATGATAGTACAATCCTAATTCAAAAAATTGTTGCTATTCACCTGAACCTATGCAATTCTTCAGCAATAAATTTTGCAACTCGGAATAAAAAGTCTTACTTCCGAGACGTCGAAGAATGTTTTTCGTCCTATCGTTCGATAAGCAACGCGAAGAGAAATGGCCGCCGGAACATCTCACATGCAAAGTAGATAGTAGGGGAAACGTACGACGGTCGTTCGGATACGAGTATAATCCGTCCGGGGAAACGCAGAAAGCAAGCGTATAAATTAGAAATGGAGGCACGAGCAGGAGACCGTTTCTAGGGTGGAGTTTCGTCGATCGTCGACAAGAAATAAATAAAGAATTGTCTCCCGTTCCTGGTAGACGATTATTAAAAAAGACGATCCGCCACGAGGGGTGAAACGGAAAAGAGAAACAGAGGAGACCAGCCGCTGCTAGAAGTTGCAGACAAAGAGGATAAAGATGAAGAGATAAAAGTGAAAAGGCAGAAAATTTTGGTTGGGGGGATGAGAGGAGGAGCGGAAGGCGAGCAGACATCTCGCGGCTGAAATAATGGTTGAAAATTGCATGGAGAAATCAGGGGCTCAGGAAAAAAGATGCAAGATTTGCATAAGACCTGAAATGCTATTCCTCATTCGAGGACAATATAAATTGTATAAGTAAAGTGATTTTTATGGTTTCAACAATACCGTTGACAAAAGAATCGGATCGTACTTTCATCCATATTATAAATAATCTAGAACCGGATTTCACATAAACTTCGGCTACAGCATTAAGACTTTAGCTGAACAAATAATCAGTTCCAAAATTCCTGTAGTCTCCTTTATTGAAATCAGAGATCGGCTAATTACCAATGGCCGAAAGACAGAGTGAAAAACGAGCAGCCCGACAGGATCCTGTACGCGATAAACCTCCTCGTCGACTTAACGAGGCCTCGTACGTCCCCGAAAACCCTTCAATTAAGTGATAACGTTACAATGCATCGGCCGGCTTCGATCCCCGACTCGATTATTGCCGGAGACCTTGTCCCCTTCCACTAAAACCGATTCGCTAATTACTCACGTTCAATCGAACGAAGCTCCTTCATTATCGGGGAGCCATCTCTGCGCACGGTGTCATATTGAGCTTTTAATTACACGTGGGAATTCGACATGTTTTAATTAGGTCAGTCAACCTACGCCGGGCGTAAGAGGACACGTTCCGATTCTTATGGAAACTTTTTAATTACGAAAGAAGTGTAGGTCGTTGTTCATCGTTCGTGAATCGTTTGCTGAAAGCAGCGAAGAGAGAACACTAGTGTAACGACTGACGGGTGGTGAGAAAAAGTTTGTCCGCTCCTTCGATTTCGAGGCTCGGATCGGATCGGATTGGATGAACGAGAAATTGGCGTCTTGGGGTGACACGGCATCGAATTTCGAGAATGTGAGGTTTGCCCGAATCGCGTTGATTAATACGGTAGATGTTTCGTAAAAGGAAGCTAGCGGACTACTGGAATTTTTTTGGTGCACAGCTTTGTGCATTTTCTATAGAATCCGCAAACCAACTCTAACGGTACAATAAATTATAAAGCTTTTCTTTGTAGAGGAATCAAATTCGAATTCTACGTATAAACCTCGTTACAAAAGCTGAGCATTTCCACAAAAAACGTTTCTTCTATTCTACGTTTTGTAAGAAAAGCACTACGATTCAATTTTTATTTAACTTTTATAACCTGCCAGCAGAGACGGATCCACTTCAATGAATTGGAAGAATTATTATCATTGGAGTTAAAATCGATGCACTTAAAGTAACGAGCGAGAAATGGAGCAATTAATTAAACATGTACGCTCGTAAATATTTAACAGCGTTCACGTAACCGAATATTTAGCAAATTTGTACGACTCGCTACGCATCATGAACGAGAAAAAGGGAAAAAACGAGGGCGAATATTTATTGTTACGATAATTAAATCAAGAGCAAAATTCCAATTGGTGATATTCCCCACTGTGGTTCGACGAACTCGTTTATCGTTAAACTGAACGCGAAAAATCATTCAAATGATCGAGAAAACAGCAGACACAATTCTACTTTAATTAACTGCCGTTGCCGAGCATTAAAACGCATATTTGCAAATTAGAGTAAACGCTCATAAATCCAAGTTAAAAATAATACTTTCTATCCTGAGGAAAAGCACGGTGTCCACGCCCAACGCGAATGGTAGTATCATATCGATGATCGAACATACGCATAGAGATATCGCACGATACGTCAAACATGGTTTACGAAATTGCGTTTGCCTTCGAAAGATAACAGCTGTCCACTCGGTAGCCTAATCGGACAATGGCTCGCACAGTTTAAACAACTGGTCGACAAACAATTACATATCGTCGCTATCAGATTTATTGCCGCGGACGCGGTGGGACGTTGCAAAGATCGAAGAGAATTTTCTGTTTTCCCGAGCCGATGAACTTTTCGACGACATTTCATATTACATACTTTAACACTATTTCTACCAAACAGTGTCCAAAGACACCTTTTAAACTTTTCGCCTAAAGTTATTGTCGTCAGTTTCATCGTTTCATTATTTGTCTTCGATTTAATTAATTAATTCAAAAACCAGTGTGGAAAAAGTCCAAGATTTAATTAAGGAAAAAGCATTAAACTAACAATAATTTCAAGCAAAAATTTCAGAAGGTATTTTTAGAAATTTCCGCCTGCAGCTATTTATCATTACTTTCCTCCTTTTTCTTCAATTTAATTGATTAATTTAACAACCAGTATAGGAAAAGCCAAAAATTTAATTGGGGAAAAAGTATTAAACTAATAATCATAATAAGAACTTATACAAAAATTTCAGGTGTCTTCTGACAGCGAAATAGTGTTAATATAGAATGTTGATCCGTTTAAAACGCTTTACAACCGTATCGGAATAGTTATAATTAGCGCAAGATTAAGATTATTTCGTGGGGAATCGCTTGGCGCTCACCCCCGACCGACATCAATTTATTTAGGTTTCAAGCGATTCATATTAAATGCTTCAATATTCTGTTATCGAAATCTCTAAATATTTGAAAGTATGGTTTACATTCTCGAAACTGAACTCGAACAACTTCCGGTGATAAAAATGGAAGCTACAGTAAACATCTAATGCAGATAACTGAAAAGAATTCGAAAAACTATGTTTGAGAATCCTTATCTACGGTTTACCGCAATTGCAAACATTATTAGGTCCTCTTGAAAACGCAAACTCGTTGATATATACATGTAACAATATTTACTTAGAAGAGGAAGATTTTTATCATACGTGAACTTCCTTTATCCAGACAAAGGATGCGGATTATGTACCTGTTATAGTTGAAGTGGTACTCACCTGAAATAAAAAAAAAATATTCATAAGCAAACAATAACAAACATTTACAACTTCACAAAATATAAACCACATTGTTATTTTGACAACGCAAGAATTTTGTTACATAAAAACAGTTCTCCCAATCTGTACTTTTAATCGATGAAAAATCTGATTACTTAAAACATAAAAATTAATATGCGCTATTTCTTAATAGTTAAAAATATTCAAATATTAGTCATTCAAATATTTTTGTACACGCGTATACGTATTCTCCCATCGAACCGTCTTTGTGGTCAATAAAATCAGCCGGAATAAAAATGACCGGCTGGAAAGCCATCATTAATCACCGATTCCAGACTGAACCTGCCCCGACTTGTTCCAGCTTTATTACTCATCCACGAGGAATGCTAATCGAACGTTATATCCTCTCGTTACTTCCGGTCGTAGGAGGTCCATCCCGGCGAGCCGAGGTATTCTCAACCTCGACCGGGGGATGTCTTAAAAAAAAAATAATTACCGGAGGACAGGGACAAAAATGAACTGGGTAAAAAACGAGATGAAACAACGTAAAAAGAGAATGAATGCGATGGCTGACCTTCTGGACCCGGAGGATTCGNTTCATAGATAATGAAAACGCGACGCTCGTATGAACGTCGGCCTGAAAACGACGCAACGGGACGAGGGAAAAGGCTAGTGGTCCAATGGAAAAATGTCCGGCGGCTCAAAGAACGCAGGCTGGAGGAACGAAAAGAGGCGGCTGATAACGTCAAGGCAGTACACAACAACGGCTACGGCCAGGCTAGAATGAGTACAGCATCGGAAAATGGATGGTGCAGTTTATGATGATTCAAAAGTAGATTTTCGAAAAATTTTCTATGATATACGTAAATGAACTGTGTACAGTACGACATAGTTTTGTTATACAAAATTACGATAATTCCAAAGATTAAACACAGGTGTAGGAGGTTTCGTCGGGAAATAAGGAATCAAGGGATCTGGGAAACACAGGATTAAAAATTTATTCATATCGTACATATTCTGGTGACACATCACAAATTCAGTTCGCTACGTTCTTGTAATTAGCGGAAGGCGACCGGTGGATAGTCCTACCGTTCTCTCCTTNTTTAATTGATTAATTTAACAACCAGTATAGGAAAAGCCAAAAATTTAATTGGGGAAAAAGTATTAAACTAATAATCATAATAAGAACTTATACAAAAATTTCAGGTGTCTTCTGACAGCGAAATAGTGTTAATATAGAATGTTGATCCGTTTAAAACGCTTTACAACCGTATCGGAATAGTTATAATTAGCGCAAGATTAAGATTATTTCGTGGGGAATCGCTTGGCGCTCACCCCCGACCGACATCAATTTATTTAGTTTTCAAGCGATTCATATTAAATGCTTCAATATTCTGTTATCGAAATCTCTAAATATTTGAAAGTATGGTTTACATTCTCGAAACTGAACTCGAACAACTTCCGGTGATAAAAATGGAAGCTACAGTAAACATCTAATGCAGATAACTGAAAAGAATTCGAAAAACTATGTTTGACAATCCTTATCTACGGTTTACCGCAATTGCAAACATTATTAGGTCCTCTTGAAAACGCAAACTCGTTGATATATACATATAACAATATTTACTTAGAAGAGGAAGATTTTTATCATACGTGAACTTCCTTTATCCAGACAAAGGATGCGGATTATGTGCCTGTTATAGTTGAAATAAAAAAAAAATATTCATAAGCAAACAATAACAAACATTTACAACNGACTCTCCTTCTCAGTTGGGCGACCGTGGCTCACCTCGTACTCTCCCAACAGAGTGCAGTTATCAAATGCGGTTGGCTGCGGAATCGGCCGCTTCTTTTATACCGTTGCGTTGCTAACAACGCTGTTAATCAACAAGCTCGCGTTGCTAGGCCGAAGGTCGCACGGCCTCGTAATTAATTGTCGCGTTTGCTTTATCGGCTGCGGATCTTCCGCTGATAGTCGTTACAACAGGAAAATAATATATAATGACGACAGAGGCGATTAAAGCGAATGGAAACATCTGTGTTTTCAAAATACAAGACAAAGTATATAAAAAATCTGTCAACCTGACCTGACTTTGAGCTGTATCTCTAGAAAAATGTTACCACACTCTCCAATTATCGGCCTGTTAGGCAATGATCAATAAAAGTGGAACGCTTGCCCAATGCTGCTGTGACACGTGGTCCCTTTCGATAACCCCTAGACGAAAAATTAATTAACAAGTTAGCCTCTTAATAAATTCCATCAACCAATTCCTTACATCACTCTCCTAATTGATCGATAGTACGAGACTCTCATCTATACATGCACGCACATGTATCGACCATTGGTTCTTTTTTTACCGTTCCATCGATAAATTCGTTTAACCAGCCCTCAAAGGCCAGTTCGCCGTCCTACGTCCTGTATCGTGAGAAGTAAAACTAGTAGGCCTTCAACTCATTCTCTCTTATCCCAGCTACAACTTTTCGATGCGGCATACAGATTGAAAAGATCGGCCTATCGCCTAACCGAGATATCATATCGAAACGAAATTACTTTCAGACAGAATGCGAGAATTAATAAACAAAAATATAGCTGACGAGAACCTGAATCACTTCTTCATTTCAGACTTTCAACAATCCTCTCCCATTTTTTATGAGTGCTAGTCAATGTATGTACAGATCTCGTAGGTTGCGCGTCAACAAACTTTGAATTGCGTTTCTACCGTACAAAAATAATACCAGTCACTCGAGAAACTATTGAATGGCGGAAAGCTCGATACGCTTGGACCTTATTAACTGGTATTCAGATGCGAAAGTAAATACAGAAGGTGCGTCGATACGTACTTTTTGTAGTCACTGTACTGTGCATACATCCACTCCCTGCGTTTCCATATTGCTGGCCATGCATGTTATTTCTACCCGATGCAGTGTTTATCTAGAACACGATAGGGAGGAGAGAGAACTGGATGTCCGCTGTGACACATTCCTCGGACATGAATCGAGGCAACGATGGCATTGTACACCTTCCTGGCACATGCCTCTACCACTACGTGTGTCGTTCGAGTGTCTAGTTATCATTCACGGTATGGAGATAAGAAGCTAAAGCCAGGGGACGTTCAAGAGATTTTGATGCTACCCCAGTAGCGTATTTTATTAGTCACGCTTCATAGATGCTGCACTTATTTACATACGTTTTTTTTATAGAACACTCGACGAGTCGGAATGTTGAATGTTTTGAATTTAAAAAACGCCGTATCCTTGGTACGTGGTCGAGAAAGGCTATACATTACAGATGTGGCTGTACAAATATACAGTGAACGAATTAATAAATCATAGAAAGTCAAACGAACACGCAGGCCTGACAGATTGCGGTCGGACTACTCGAAAAGTCCTTTACCACCAGAAAGAGAAGCACATGTCACGAGGTTTGTTATTCTCAAGTGAACCAGATGTGCAAGAACAATTTAACAAGATACTCAACCTTGCTCCGGGAGAAACCAATTTCAACTTAATTGTTTTTACAATTCTTCTATTTGCTACACGCTTTGGCATTATTGTGGCAAAAGTATCAAACGATCTCAATCAGTCCTCATTCATATGCTAAACTGTTATTACATCGGTATATGAAATTATTGTTCGGCATCACATTTTGCTTTTCAATAAAAATCCTACTTTCGAGATATTCGATTGTATCAACGGCATTGAAATTTTGCATGTTCAATAAAAAAAATGAAGCTGGTCAACTGTACCGGTGGATCAGTATTCGTGAACGTATCAAACTTTCTGCGTGATGACTTGTTTGATTTGCAAATGAACCGGAGACTGATGCGAGGCTGACCAAAGGCACGGGTGTAAGAGAAACGGTTGCCCATTAAAGAGAGAAAGAGAGGAGAAGAGGCAGGAGCACAGGGAACACAGGGAATGCGTTTGACGCGTGTCACGTGCACACGTCACAGTGGACCACAACGCGTCATTCATTCTCGCTCTTTCTCCTGTCGACGAGTTTTACGTCAAGTTCGTTGCTCCCTGTCACATCGATTTTCTTGCGAACGGTTCACCCGTTTTCGTGTGATCGTTTCCATTAATACTGCCGCCGCCGTTCGTTTCGCGCGTCTAATTAATATCGACTGTCTGCAAATAATGTTTGACCAGCGATTTCTGGTCCGAGCGTCAGAAGAGCGACTCGCCGAAGCCCGTTATTGCTTTAATGAAAATCCGAACGAAAAAAGGATTTCGAGTATCCGATGGGTCCTCGGATAGAGCCGCTTCCTGCAAACGTGCAGGCCCGGTCCTAGAGGCGGGCATGGGAACCGAAACCATGGAAGTTCCACATCCGAATTTGTCTGGTGAAATTTACGCGAGTGTACGATCGTGTTCGTGAATGCTAGCCGCAGAATGCACATCCTCACGAAGGAAACCGGATATTCCTGAGCCTCTCTAGCGACGGTGTTGGTATTGTCCCCGGAGAAGTTCTTTTTACTATGCGGTTTTTGTGCGTGACGATGACAAAAGTGCACATATGCACGCGCCTAAGAACACACCCCAGCAAAAACGACCGTCGCGAAACGGAACTCGCGCGAATTCCTCGCGACGAAACCCCTAGCTTCTGTCTCCTCCGACTAGCGTTCCAATCAAGATAGCTCCAAACCTTCCGAGACTCCGCGGATTCACAGTGATAATACTTTTAATTCCTTTAACTTCAAAGAAAAATTGTCCACGCTCATTTGTCTGAGAAAGAATTTAAATTAGCTGCTCAAAAGATTAGACCACTCTACAGGCAAGAAAAATTGACATCTTTTGTGATTTTTTTCGGTGAAACCATGAAATAAATCGGAATTACAAAATAGGCCTTTTATTATACACGTAATTGATACGTGGTAATATTTAATTCGATGATAATAATTTAAATAACATCTCTTTCCGTATCATTCAAGGAACGTTTTCCATCTGGAGCTCCTCGAGTAACGCAAGTAAAAATAGATAACGAGAAGGAAGAAGTTAAAAGAGGCAGACATGAAGAACAGAAACTGTTCGTTTCCTGGAAACAACGCCATCAATTGAGTAATCCGCGTTTCGCTCCAACCCTGCCGTGTTTAAAATAGACACACGGAGGGTGAGATGGCGAGAGGAGAAAAATAATGTCGAAGGCAAACGGGGGTTTGCATTGGTGGAATGAAGTGTACGAGGGTAAGCCGGGTGCATCGCGACAGGGTCCTTCGAAGCCATATCACGTTGCAGGAAACTTGTATACGCTTTAAAGGTGCAAGATTCTAACGTACTTTAGTCAAAAATTATTAGTATCAAAGAGACGAACGATCCTTCTGATTTCTGGAAACTACGTTTCGACAATAAGAAATGAATAAAAAAATTCAAACAGAAGTAAGAAAATACAATTAATTAATGTTGTTACCTACAAATATTCAGTGCTCTCCTTCTGGCTAATTAAATTCAAGATTGTAATGGCTGGGGTAGGAAATGTCATATTGATTTTATATTGAATTTTGATAAACTTGGTGAACGGGTGAGCGTTTACGGTAATCGACTTCGAGCGACGAAGCCGTCATAAAACCGAGCTACGTTCGTGCGTCTGGTGATTTGAACGCGATGAGACAGCAAGAGTGCCGGTACTTCTGTCCCGTTTTAATTTGACGAATCAAAATTCCTTATGAAACGTCTTAAAATATTGCGACATTTATGTCTTAATAACGGCTACAAAAGTTTAAATGTCAAGGCATAAAAATATATTTAACGATCCAAACGTAATAAATACGGTAATTTCAGATTGTCGATGTTGATATACATGAAGTATGAACACATTTGCAATTGAAAAACGATTTTTAAGTGGCGTAAGAACTTTTCAGACGTTCAGGGAATGGCAATAAAAGGAGACCCCTGAGAATTTTAGTCTGATTCAGATACATGAGAAGTGGCAGACAAACTGTCTTACCGAGGATTAAAAAAATATGTGATCAAAAAGAGGCGAGAAAAGAACAGGGTCACACGGGCAGCAGCTTTGAGCCGCAAGACAAAAGAACTGATTTTTCTGTCTCCAAGCAGGNACGGCTACAAAAGTTTAAATGTCAAGGCATAAAAATATATTTAACGATCCAAACGTAATAAATACGGTAATTTCAGATTGTCGATGTTCATATACATGAAGTATGAATACATTTGCAATTGAAAAACGATTTTTAAGTGGCGTAAGAACTTTTCAGACGTTCAGGGAATGGCAATAAAAGGAGACCCCTGAGAATTTTAGTCTGATTCAGATACATGAGAAGTGGCAGACAAACTGTCTTACCGAGGATTAAAAAAATATGTGATCAAAAAGAGGCGAGAAAAGAACAGGGTCACACGGGCAGCAGCTTTGAGCCGCAAGACAAAAGAACTGATTTTTCTGTCTCCAAGCAGGTTTAGCACGGAACAACCAAGTTCAGCCTCTGTTTCTCACCGGCGAGACGAGAAAATCGTGGCAGACTTTTCCCCCTTCCGGTTTTGTGTGCCCTTCCGCTCCGGGTTTGCATCGAAAAAGACTTTTCTTTCTCCTCTTTTTTTTATTTTTTTTTCTACGCGGCGAAAGAAGACGGAGCGTGTAAATACGGAGCGGCGTGGTCGTGCACGAGGCTTTTAATCAGCGCGCATGGAAAATTCTCTTTACACGTTCCCGTGCACCCCACAGACCGCCATTATACGTCTCTGTGTGCTCCTTTACACCTGCACATACATCTCCGTTCACACACCAGACCAACGTTCTACGATTGACTCCTCGATTTCCAGCGACACGAGTTTTTTTCCTTTCTACTTCTTATCCGAGTTTTCAATGAGACTTTGTGCCTTTGATCAATCCCAATGGATTTATAGATTCTGTTCGTTCAAAGAAAAGAGCGACTATTATTGGGGATCGAGAGTCTCGGCAAGACGGTCTCAAACTTTCAACATTACAATGGTTAACGACCCGAACTACTTTTTATTCGATTCAGACCTCTCGAACGGTCTTCAACAAAATCGCGTTCTTATCACTTATTAAATGTACCTAGTCTCATCGGCTAAACATCTATTTCTCTTAACGATTCCGTTTACCGACTTCGTATCGCATTCATCATCGATGCAATGGAAATATCTTCCTACGCACAAGACCAGTAGGAAGAAGTATCTCAAGCAGAAATAGAAAGAAGAACGGTTGTGTCAGAACTGTCGAGAGGCATAGAAAGATTGCGGTTCGAGATACTGGCCAACTAATTTGTTGGATCAGCGGGAACTTCCTAATCCATAACCGAGATCAGTCATCGCCTCTAGATTAAACACACGTTATACCGGCCGCTCCACGCGAACGAACACACGATCAGACAGATCCACCGTCTAATTCGAGTCGGAGGTTTAAAGGAGCAACAGAATATCATATTTATGCCCTGTTTCATCTCGGCTACCTGCCACGACTACCACACCGAGAACCGTCGTCTTAATTAAACTTAATTAACCCGAATGAGGAGACACGGATTTCCACGCTGTTTCGAGTTTGCGATGTCTACATGTTTCTCAATCAGAGTAATGGCGCTACCATTTCGTGCACGATCAAATATTCATCGTCTTTAAATATTTAACGTTTATTATAGATACGACTATTGGTTCTATCCGACGAAAATGTAATTTAAGTATTTAAGACGGTAGACTCCAGTAACAGCGAGATAAGACAAGCTGTCAATTATACCCACAAAACTAGCTAAAAATATGGGTTTACGGAATTGCACGTCTCGTCCTTTTACGAGAATATTTTTAAGTCGTCGGGTACCTCTTTGAAAAGAAAGAAGTTAAATCTGACGTGCTTTGGTCATAATTTAATCAGAATACGCTGATATCTAATAGCATGAATGTTGCCAAATACAAGAAAAATCATAGTTACATTGCTTCTGTTCATAAGCAATTCTACATCCAAAAATGATTGTTTTTGTTAAAATAATGACAAGAATAAAAGTAAATTGGACTATTTTTGCCTGATTAGCGATAAAACAGGCCAAAAATTTTACTGACAAATATTAGAAAAGTTACGTGATTGCCTTAGTCATTTTCTAGAAAATCTTATACTATATCGAAGAACGTTTTTAAAAGCAAGAGACTAGCCTCAAATTGGTCCCAACTCTCCTTCCAATACAACTGGAACGCAATTCCGATGTAAATAGCGCCATTCTTTTTTCCACAAAATTACCATCCGAGAGCAACAGAAATTCCGAGCACCGCAGCCCGGATGACTACCAATAACGAAACTTCGTTTCATCAGGGACGACGTGCTTCATGACGCCAACGCGTCCCCTGGCGTCCTCC
>SMSR01012453.1:130793-174617 GCA_019453355.1 Ceratina japonica
TATATATACTATAGCCTAAACTAATTGCAAATGAACCGGTGATTCATCTTGCCCATCATAAATTAGACTAATTGATGCTTTCAATTAAACTTCGAATATTCTCGTAACAACCAGTTACAAGAGCTAGTTATGAAATTCCATTGAGAAAAGCAGGAATAATTAAGTAAAAAGGGAACCTGTTTACTTCAAAGAACAATAACGATAGAAAAGAAGTATACAAAGTACAGTCACTGTGTCCGTGTCCCCAAGGGCTTTCAAGGAAGAAAACTCTTGCCAGTTCAAAGAAAAAGAAAAAACGATGAGTAAGAAAATTCTAGCCGACTCATCGGTCGGGTCCACTTTCGATACAGGTTGAAACAGTCTCGTAATGCTCGTTTTCACGATGATCTTTCCCATCCAGTTCCACTTTATCCAGCAACAGACAGCCGCGGGGTAGAGATAGTGTTTAGCGAAGATTGACACACCTGTTTCGACCTGGGAGTGCATGAAACGCACAAGTTTCAACCTATTTGTCTCGTTGTTCGGTAATGTTCTTTGAGCCGAACGAATAGAAGAGGGTCTGGCCAATCGATTCTTGCTAACATTGGAATGAACGAATAATGTATGCAACTGAGAATTTTATGACAATGGAAAATTAAAAACCTCAATAAATAGTCTACGGTGTGAGAACGCGTCACCTAAGAATAGCCAGACGATGACATTGAATATTTAAGTATTTTTCGATATCCGGATGTCGGAAATTTTAAATATGTATTTAAGAGCTTGGGAACTTTAAATAATTCAGCTCACGGAATATCTTAGAAAACTTGAATAACCTTTTGTATTCATATGTTAAGACTGACAGTGTAAATTCAATTCTTAATATTGAGAATGCATTAAAATTCAGTGGGTCACAGATCAGCCGTTCACAAGCGGCGGGAAAATTAATTGTACCGAATGACTCGAGCAATGGCAGGATGTCGGATAACATTATAAGACCTGCTCGCGTAGAACGTTCTTTCATAGCCTGTTCAACACACTTGAACATTTGTTCGCGTCTACGGTGATCCTAAGCCCTGACAGAACGGCTGGAGAAGCCGGGCGAATGGAATTCCTTACCTCCTTAAGTCTTACGAGTCGTGTCGATTTTATCCACATGATCCTTCTGAATGAATTTGAATAATAAACTAGGATAAATAACTGCGAACGAACAATATTTCTCTTTAACAATTTCCAATTGCAACTTCGCTAAACTGTGAATTATTCTAATATAACTTTTTTTAAACATAGTCCGTACATGGAAAAATAATATACGATTGGATCGTCATAGTATTTTACGTTTCCTTTCAAGATGTATCAATTGACTGTGGCGAATATAGATATATTCTTTTGGAATTCATTGCAAGGGCAACACCGTAAAAGCTGGAACGGCGCAGCATGGCATCCCCCTGCCAGATAATGCGTCAGAAAACTCAGGTAGCGGAGACCTGAAACAGCTGCTTGGCCCCAGAATATCGCACCAGGTAGACGACACGCAGTGAAAACGGGATTCAGCAGGAGATAAAACGGAAGATCGTAAAAGTAAAAACTTGGGGTCAAGGATGTATTGGTAGTGGTTCCCGGATGCTCGCATCCTCGATCCACTTATTAAGTACTTGTTAAACACGCTTTTTACGATCGCGTCAACGCGATGGAACCGTGAGATATATTGACCGAAATTGTTCATTGCTTCAGATTAATTTTCATGATACAAAACGTTCAACGATCATCGGAATAAATTGTTACTTTACATTATAAATATATGTGCACTACGTCCTGTGATTTTCTATATCTTATAAACAGTTCTGCTTATTTCGCAATATTATCAATATAGTTACCATCAGTATTGTACTTCCACTAAATATGCACTAAATATTTAATGCACTCTATCAACCAATACACAATTTAGTCTTTTCTTTCGTGTAGAGATTATAGCTAGCGATATACTATCATTAATGGGAAAGGATTGAATATCTTACATGATGTTCATGTGACGATGTAGACAATGTATCTTACAACTTACAATGCAATATCGGTCATAGAACACTATTTAATAGGAGATATTCTTATCTTGGGNACTATCAACCAATACACAATTTAGTTTTTTCTTTCGTGTAGAGATTATAGCTAGCGATATACTATCGTTAATGGGAAAGGATTGAATATCTTACATGATGTTCATGTGACGATGCAGACAATGTATCTTACAACTTACAACGCAATATCGGTCATAGAACACTATTTAATAGGAGATATTCTTATCTTGGGTGTCTCTTAGTTTAGATACCCAAAGATTCAATATAAGAACCTTTCAAAAAGTATAGACAAGTGCAAAGATAAAAAAAGTTTGAAAAGATAAAATTAAGGTTTTGTGTATTATTGAGTGAAGTATAATGTAACTGATTGTGAGATCTGTATCCTCGATTTCTTTCATATGTGAAAGTAACAACTTGAAATAATATCTCCAACGAATATAACGATATTTAATTCCGATTTCTCAATTGTTATCTTTTTCTTGGAAAGATTCGCAAAAAAATGATCTGCGGCTATATAATTAACAGCATGCATAAAATGCAAAATATTTTTAATTCCTTTCCGTCTTTTTATCTCTGTTACTACTTGATACTTTTCCACGGTGTCTTATCTTGCCAACAAAAACTGGACGATCCTTTTCTCATATCAACGATAAACGCAACTATATTTATACGTAAAATACAGTAAAAAGAATAAAACTGCTTCGAAATAGTAAAGGGCGTAGTAACATTATTGTAGTTCAAAAATCACACTTATAGCGTTTAATGAGTTTTCGAAAATGATGCAAATCATATTACACTATCTGTATTATAACTCGAGTTTTGTACTAACGCAACGAGTTTCAGCACGCGAGTGCTTCCCAAAATATTGCTATCAGTTTTCCCTATGTACAACACGACTGCAAGAAACAGCTCATAATTCATCGGTCATAAATATTTTGTCCAGCATGTCCGTTCATGAAACACTTCCATTATACACAATTACATTCATAAGTAAATCATGAATAGCCGCTCCAGTCTTTAGCACAAAAAAGTATACAAACATATTTCTTCGTATCTCTTCCCCAGTGAAAAACTTCGGTTCACTAATGACATCCAGCATTCGAAAGTAAACATGCGCCTTACATTTTTTTTCGTATGTTCTTCCCATCCAGCATAGTAGCCCCCGTAGTCCCCCGGTGATAAATTACAACAGGAAATCAAAATTGCCAAAGAATGTAAAACAAATATGAATAAGCAGCTTACATGAGATAGCTTCCTTGGGAATGTCACTGGCCGGAAAGCCCTGCGCCTCGAAGTACGGCTTGACAGTATCACATTTCAATCCGGCGTGTACTGTGGTCGTCGCGACGCTAAGGATCAGGATAACACATAATATCGGCAGCATACCACTCATAATTATTACTCTCGTAGCGGGCACTCGCGATACACTCACGAACCGACGCGGCAAATACGCGGGACGCGACACTTATGCTTATACATTCGCGAGAAAGTGGCGTCTTAATCGCGACTCGGCTCTGTAAGCACGTTCGACGATTTAAAACAGGTATCGCCACGATGATGTCGACGATCCGTGGACGCGAACGTCGAAAGTAAAGCAGAGGATACAGGAGGAAGAACGAGAGAACACGCGATAAAACAACTTCTCCTCCNTAAGTATACTGTAACTGATTGTGAGATCTGTATGCTCGATTTCTTTCATATGTGAAAGTAACAACTTGAAATAATATCTCCAACNAAAACAACTTCTCCTCCGTGGCTCGACGCGCACTGACCGACGACTCCACAATCCACTCCAGTGACTCCCACCGGCACCGACCGACTCGCGCACGCGGCAGTGATGAGAGAACGCGTGCCATGCCAGGCTGCGGTGCACATATGGATGCGTAAAAAAGGCGCCAATTTGAAATTTTATACCGTCTTTATTGCGCGCATAACCAATTGCCATGCGCAGAACAAATTAAACCTTTCTGCGCGAATTAAAATTAGAATTAAAAGTTGTTTAGGTAAGATTAAATGATAGAACACACGATGGTTTTAAAATATATTTAATACAAGTGGGTAACGATATAAACAACAAGAAATAGTATAATTATCGTATTGGACGGAATTGATTTTTCGATTATCGGACGGATTGTATAATACAAACTAAAAGTCATAAGACAACTAGTACGTAAATAACTAATATTAAGAATCTACTGGAATGTATAAATATCTAAGCGTGCATGATAAAAAAGAAGTTCAATAGATGAAAAGTAATAAAATATTGAGCAAAGAGATCAAATTAATTTTTCTCTTCTTTACAATAAATCTCATAAATTGACGTGCGCCTAATACTGTTTCCGAGAAAATATAATTATCTTATATACGATATAACAGTCAAAGATTGTGTAATAAAAGTTCGCCTACAAATAATTCAATCAGGTACCCAAACCTTTATAGAGATCAAAGACAATTTTTTTAAGGAACGTATATGAGTATAAAAGCGTAGCATAATCTTTTCTTTTTTCATTAAAGTATATCATATAAACTGTGTATCTAAAGATTACATGTATGTAATTGTGCTGTGACATAAGGGGCAAGCATTAATATTAACTACATCGCGTTCAGTAGCGACATGATGTCTGCAAACGGTACAGATCCATGCATTGCTCAGATTCATCAGTGGTTTCCCAGAGATGATGCAAGGAGGGAACCTGGTCATGCAATTAGGACAGGCGACGCACCAATCAGGTATTAAACTCTCACAGTTCGCGCATTCAGATTTAGAGTTACAAACATCTTGGGGAATGTGCTTAGTGAAAATTTCCACAGCTAAGTCTTCGTACTCTTCTTTAACTGTTTCTGAAATAGTGTCTAAAGACTCTAATTTGATAAATGCTTTCGAACAAACTGAAAAAGCACGATTAACTGCGCTGGATAGAGCCAGCAAGCAATAGATGTCTTCGGCTTGTAGAATGTCTTCGTATTCCCTGAGTCTCAAAGCTGTCTTCATAGCTGCATCAAAGTTCCCGGAATATATTTGTCTGTTAGCTAACAAGAGAAAGTGATAAGCTTCTGCACCTCTCCAAGCGTTCTCTATTACACGGCTATCCTCGTTGTTCTCCGTCAAGCCCATTACAACATTACTACGTCCGCCTTTACTCGCTGGAATGCTGTTGATATGATCCTCGATTAACAGGGCTGCTAGAACATAAATTTTCTTTACTCTTAATGGATTCGTCCTGGTCTTTGCTTGCTCTTGTGCTAATTGAAAAAGTAGTTTCGCCGCTTCCAAATTGTAATTCGCCTTCTTGTACAATTCTATAGCTTGCAATCTCTTCCCATTAGACAAGAGATGATTGGCATACTTGTTTAACAATTCACCTATTTGTGCCATTTTATAAGTGCGTGCCAGTTCAACCGCCTGATCCCAATGGTTCAAGCGAACACATGTATCCACGGCCAGCTTCACATCTCCATATCTTATGTAAGCCGTCACTGCCTGAGAACACATTCCCACGGAAGCCAACATTTTTGCCACTGTTTTTAAAAGAGGGCTTTTATCTGGTAGTTGTTGTATCGTACCCGTCAGTTGTACAAAATCTTCTAATTTGTAGTAACATTCTATGAGTCTTTCTAGATTCCTGCTTTTCTCGTAATATTCTCTTGCACCTTCCCAGTTCTGCCTCTCGGCATAATACTCGCCAATCTTATTGTACGCGTATTCCATCTGTTTATCGGATCCTCCAATACCCATTTTCATTAATTGCACTACTCGAAAATAATCTCCTAATTTTTGACGCAATGAAATAGCGAGATCTCTTCTGTCCATGTCTAAGTACAATTTTTCTGCTTCATCATACTTACCGAGGAAAGCAGCTACCTCGGCCTTCTTCAGCTGATCGTTGTGTACATTCTGTAAACGTTTAATGAACTGTATTCCTAGGTAATCTGTGCAACGAACCATTGCGTTTTCCGCAGTCTCCAAATCCAATTTCTGTAAAGCAGACTCTGCCAGCAAGCGCCACAGCCTCGGATGAGGATTGTCTTGGATAAAATTGTTAGCTTCTTTCAGTCCCACTTTCATCAATAATTCTCTGGTATCTCTGAGAGATTTCACTTCTAAATCCACGATCAATTCATTTTTTGTATCTTCTGGTTTCTGCATGAGATCATCCAGTAAAACACAACGTATCTCTAAATCATGAAATGAACAAATATATCCAGAACAGGATATTGGCTCCTCGGGATCAAATTCTCTTAAAATATACATTCTAGTTTTTTCGATGATTGCCAATAACGCGGGATTATCTTGCGCCCAACACATCGCCCATACATCTTTTCTTTCAAATTTGCTTATCTCATCTTCTGAATCTCCATTCTTCGAAATATTCTTCTTGGGATCAGTCTCTAAATCTAACATAGTCAAGACACCACTTGTGTCCATAATAGACACACGAGACGAATCACAATTAATTGCAATCTTATAGAGTCTACATGACGTGTTGTACCTGTTCGTAAGAGTTATCTGAGATAAAGAATATCTTTGAATAACTCCAGATTCTCTACCTATCAATAGAATTTTATCAGACGCACACAAACAACAAATTGGATCCATAGTTGCCTTTGTATTGATAGGTGTTTCAAAAGATCTATCTTTATCCAAGTCTTGAATAACTTCTGTTACTCCCGTCGGAGTTTCGTCAATATGATAAATCTTGTCTCTTCTAATTCGTCCTGCATGTAACATAGAATTCCGAGGGGTACGGTAGCTCCAAACTAAGNTACTCGCCAATCTTATTGTACGCGTATTCCATCTGTTTATCGGATCCTCCAATACCCATTTTCATTAATTGCACTACTCGAAAATAATCTCCTAATTTTTGACGCAATGAAATAGCGAGATCTCTTCTGTCCATGTCTAAGTACAATTTTTCTGCTTCATCATACTTACCGAGGAAAGCAGCTACCTCGGCCTTCTTCAGCTGATCGTTGTGTACATTCTGTAAACGTTTAATGAACTGTATTCCTAGGTAATCTGTGCAACGAACCATTGCGTTTTCCGCAGTCTCCAAATCCAATTTCTGTAAAGCAGACTCTGCCAGCAAGCGCCACAGCCTCGGATGAGGATTGTCTTGGATAAAATTGTTAGCTTCTTTCAGTCCCACTTTCATCAATAATTCTCTGGTATCTCTGAGAGATTTCACTTCTAAATCCACGATCAATTCATTTTTTGTATCTTCTGGTTTCTGCATGAGATCATCCAGTAAAACACAACGTATCTCTAAATCATGAAATGAACAAATATATCCAGAACAGGATATTGGCTCCTCGGGATCAAATTCTCTTAAAATATACATTCTAGTTTTTTCGATGATTGCCAATAACGCGGGATTATCTTGCGCCCAACACATCGCCCATACATCTTTTCTTTCAAATTTGCTTATCTCATCTTCTGAATCTCCATTCTTCGAAATATTCTTCTTGGGATCAGTCTCTAAATCTAACATAGTCAAGACACCACTTGTGTCCATAATAGACACACGAGACGAATCACAATTAATTGCAATCTTATAGAGTCTACATGACGTGTTGTACCTGTTCGTAAGAGTTACCTGAGATAAAGAATATCTTTGAATAACTCCAGATTCTCTACCTATCAATAGAATTTTATCAGACGCACACAAACAACAAATTGGATCCATAGTTGCCTTTGTATTGATAGGTGTTTCAAAAGATCTATCTTTATCCAAGTCTTGAATAACTTCTGTTACTCCCGTCGGAGTTTCGTCAATATGATAAATCTTGTCTCTTCTAATTCGTCCTGCATGTAACATAGAATTCCGAGGGGTACGGTAGCTCCAAACTAAGAAATTATTCTTAGACGCTGTGACAATTACGTGATTAGTCATGGTCACCCATAATGGTTCTAAATTTATGAACTTCGTATCTATCGGAGTGGCTATTGTGTTACATACGAGAAGTGCAAACTGTTCTGATCCTTGAGCAACATCATTTTTTACTGCCAAAACGCAATGATCTGCGTGCGAAGCTATGGAAATTAATGCTCGTACATTTTTAGTACAACACGTGTTATTTGTTGTATTCCAAAACCATATGCAAATGCCGTCTTTAACGATTTTCTCGTTCGTGTACACGACCGTGTTGCTAAAGTAAGTCCACTTGTAATCCAAACGAACATTGGCGAAATAAATATGGGAATCGACAGATAGAGCTACTCTGAGAGATCCACCTTCCCACGCACAGCAAGTGACTTCTCTTCCAGGAATTTTTAAGGTCCTCATATGTTTGCCAAATGGTGAATAAAATTGAATGACATTTGTATCCTTTGTTTCGCCAGTACCCAATAATGGTATTGTCCCAGTTACAGCTAACACAGATCCACAGCTATTCCAACAGCACCATGCAGCTGTCATACCAGTCTCTATTACAATTGGATTATCATCGCTTGTATCTTTCATGAGCTGTACTTTGCCATTTCTGTAACATACAGCCAAAGTAGGACAATCTAATCCAATGTAACCGTTCTTGCCATCATACCACTGCAGTGACGCTATCGTTTGAATCTGCCCTCCACTGACCGGTATCATGTTCAACTTTGTCAGAAATACACCTTGGTTATCATAGAGATGGACTTCCCCATTTTTTATACCAAACAACAACAATTTCCCATCAGGGGACCATTGTACAGCTGCAAGAGCTACATTCTTCAATTCTTTGCCCCAGATTCTATTACCATCAACTGAGCCCACAATAACTGCTCCATCTTCATAGACTATGCAAATTTTTAAGCCATCTAGACTCCATGCCATTCCTTTAACTATTGACTTATTGCAATTATTTATCATTTCATCATACCAAGAGCCCTTGTACAACATCCAAACTATGATCACACCGTTTTGATCGCTTGAGGTCAACTTTTGATGTTTTTCATTCCAAATAACAACTTGAACATGTCCATTGTGCCCTTCCAAGGTCTGGTTCATGCTCAAATTACTGGCAGCAGTCAGGTTTCTAGATTTTCCTCCACTAGTGGATCCACTTGCATTTGAGTCTACTCTAAGGACTTTCAAAAGACCATCTTCTCCACCAACTGCTATGTAACCTTCTTTCTGATTCCATGCTATGCAATTTAACCGAAAATTGTTCGGTATTGCTATCTTTTTACTTAAATAAACAAACATTTTATCAATATTTAATGAAAATTAATCTCTCAGTAATGAGTTTTTATTGTATCAGCATCTAAAAAAATTGATTGTGATGTATTAGAAGCATAAAAATTGTCTATTTATTTGTCATATTTTACCTTGTTAACTGTAGAAGTTTCTATAATTTTACAGTATGTTTATAATGCGTGTATAAAGGCTTATAATTTAATGCTTGCTGCTTGGACGTCAATAATAATGACAAGACTATGTTGTATATACATAACAGTACAGTACGCATACCTAACTGTTAGTACTGTAGTTTATTTCGTTTATAATTTGTAACATGATTTATTAATTATAAGCATAGCTAAATGGTAACTTCTGAGTAAAATATTCACTGATAATATATGCACGTATACGTGTTCATGTGAAATAACATTCTTGTTTCACTTGTAGAAAAATGTTTGACAGTAACCGAATCCTAATAACCTCGCTGAATTGATATTCTTCGAGGGACCGGTTTGTTGTTTTTAAATTTGACAGAACGATGCATTCCAAAAATGAATATCGTAGATCTATAGATGAATATAAACCGGCTGCTCCTTTGAAAAGAAAAATAGGCCTTTATTGGATGTTAGTCGCTCTGCGGATCATTTTAACATTCATTCCTCAAACAGGATATATTCACCCGGACGAATACTTTCAATCTATCGAAGTTGTGTCTGGTAAGTGTAAAATTATCTTTATATACATAGAAATGAAAAAAAAGAAGAATTCACAATACGAGAACTTAGCAACCGATTTTATATTACAGAAAATTATTTTGACATTGATGTTAACAAACCATGGGAATTCAATTCTACATTTCCTATAAGAACTGCTTTAATACCCCAAATAGTTATTGGTATACCATATTCAATTTTAACGAGGCTGTCACAATATACAGTTTTCTATTTGGGTGCATCATTAAAAACACCATATTTTCTTGTGCTATTTCCACGTTTGTTAGTATGTGCTTTGTCTTTTGTGTCGGATTATTGTTTATACAAAATCTGTTACCTGTATGGGCAAAATTACAAGATAAGACTGATCATTTATGCTAGTTCCTATGTTATGCTTGTTTATGGAACTCGCACATTATCAAATACGATTGAATTGGTATTGACAGCGTTATTATTGTACTACACATCATATTGTATGGCTTACTCGGAGAAGGTATAAAACTATCTTTGAAGCCATAAAGGCATCTTCTGATGACATCAATGTATAAAATGGTTCATAAATTAAAAGTATACTTATCATTTCAGGTAGTTGTTCAAAGTGACTATTTGTCAGATAAATATTACAAAGCAAAGACTGGAGTAGAAAGAGTAAAGTATTACAAACTTAAAGCTTCATTGCCTTCGCATTCTTTAACTCATTGTATAAAGATTGCAACAATTACTGTAGTTGGCATATTTAATAGGCCAACATTTATTGCATTCGCATTTGTCCCTATCTTTTTTTGGTTGCAAAGAGGTTTGGGTTCTAAGAGTGTAGGTTTCATAGACTTTCACGTTCGAATATTTACCTTTATTGCCTGTGGGATACCCACCGTTGCCTTCTTTATTCTAGTCGATAGTTTTTATTTCGGTTATTTAACAATGGCAGAGATAGGTAATCGTGCAATTAACATAAATAATTTTGTCGTAACTCCACTAAATTTTCTTAGATACAATGCAAACACAAAAAATCTACAGCATCATGGTTTGCATCCTCATTATTTACATTTTATAATCAATATACCCCTTTTATACAATGTTCTTGGTATCATTGGTCTTGTTACATTTGGAAAAATGTTGTATAGGTAAATATTTTATTAATGTTATTCTCATGTCAAGTGAAAGAAAAGATGGAAGACAATTAACAAAGTATAATTATCATTTACAGTGGTGTAAAAGCGAAGTGGTTAAATCTGCCAAGGATACAAAGTGTTGTTGGTTTAATGACAATGTCTTTTGTTATACCTATTATACTCTTATCGATATTCCCACATCAAGAACCTCGATTTATTATTCCAACGTTATTACCTCTAGTCTTTTTATATGCACCAAATGTAAGTCAAATATCAGGAGTTGATACTGTTGCACGTCTCACCAAAGATAATGAATGCCGAAATCCTTTTACATTAAGGAATAAGTTGAACAAAATGCAGACCTTCTGGTTTATTTCTAACATTGCATTAACACTTTTTTATGGATTTGCTCATCAAGGCGGAGTTCTACCTCTGTCATCTCACATAGCTACTGAATTAAAAGCAAAACCAGACCTTACACATATACACTTATTCACGTCGCATACTTATCCTATACCAACGGCGCTTTTGCACTTAAGAAATACGAGAAAGACGTACTTCAGTAGCGGAAATCATCATAAATATAAGTTAGTTAAAGATTTTTATCTCTACGAACAAGGTTCACAATCTGTGAGAGATGTATGTAATGCTATTGCTTTAAAACTTCATGAATGCGAACGTAATTATGTCACTAAACACGTACCATACAGATTGTATTATGCTCTTCCTGCAGTAGACTTGGAAGATTTCATTTCTTTGAAAAATAGTACGAATTTATTTAATTATCGTGTTGTAAATAGATTTTATCCACACGTTACAGTTGAAAGACTACCATTCTCTAAAATTAGTAACAACGTTGTGCATTTAATATATTTAAATACATCTTTAATAGAAAGATTTACTGAGATTGTAAATAATGTATTTGAAGCTTTCCAACAATTTCAAATGTTACTAATACGAATTGAGTATGTAGCAAGTACTAAGTACGAATACACGCGTAAAATGCGAAGAGAAACTACGTACACCTTATAATTAATAATAACTTAAACGTTGAATTATTCTGTTATATTTATTTATTTGTTTTTGATTTCATAATACAAAAGTTATTTCTTAAATTAAATTATAACAAAAAATATAAGATACTATTTTCGTTAACATAAAAAAATGTTACGTCTTAAAGATTAAGCAGCTTTACTTTTAAAAGTTTTTGAGATCACCGTCAATCAATCATATGTGTATGACATTTATATGATACATTTAAATTCTCTTCTAACAATAATCCAAATTGCACATACGTAAATATACAAAATTGATTTCAAATAAATAATTTTGTAGAATTGGATACTCAGAAATATGTGCAAGTTATAAATATTTCAATCTACATTGTCAATTTTAGTAAAGCGATTTGTTCTGAATTTGTTATATACTGGTTGGTTATTTATACAATAATATCTACATCTACATACATGTATATAGAAAAATAGAATATAAAATTATTAATAATCACTATTTATAATTTTGTAAAATACACTATTAATACAGAAATATAATGTACGTTTTAATATTTTCTAAAACATGCTTTGATTTGGTGTTTACTTTTTAAGACTAATGTTATATAGCTAAGTAAATAGAATTTCTAAAGTAAGAACGTATATTTTATAGATTTACAGGGATTACGGAATACATTATTGCATAAGGCGTTAGTGACAAATGTATTGTCCTGTCTTGAGTATATTTTGATTTCAATCATCACTGTAGGTCCAAGGAAGTTCCTCATTAAATTTACTTTGATGTGCGGCATTACGTGCAGCGAATAATCGCTAGAAATATGGTTACATATGTTTGATGTGTGTACAATTAAGAGTCTGTGAAGATTAATATTTTGAAAAGTTGTTTAGAACTTACCGGATTATCTATGTACGCTTCGCACTTGTAACACCAAACAGACAAATCACTGAAACTTAGCGCCAACGGATGCTCTGTTTCTTCTGCATGTAATACACCGTGTTGATTGACAGTACGTGCACAGTGAACGGTGTAACACTGTAAGCAGATCCAATTTTCGTCTGTATTTCCACATTCCATACACGGCGAATGTACATCGATTCCTGCACCTGGTAGATCGCTGACTCCATCCAAATGCGGACATTCCCGTAAAGGTATTACCGCGAACATATCTCCAGCTATTAATGACTATGAAATTAACAAAGAATTTTCTTCAGTGATAATGTCGATTATTTCTAATTGATGTGTCAATAATTCGAAGCTTTTATTAATTACTTGCAAATTTTCAGACAAGTAAGCCTGTAAATTTTGTTTTCCGCTTGATTGTGCGGTTGCTCCCTCGTTCTGTTCATTGCTACTACTACCAGCAGTAGATTCCATATAGTTTTTATTAGACCCTCCTTCCTTTTCATTCTGATCTGCGCAACTCGTTAAATACTTCAAATATCCTATAAAAATAATTGAATGCGACGATTGATAATCTTGTGATTTGTAGTAATTTAAAATGTTATTTCTTCCTCCAGTATGTAACATTTGTGTACCTTCACAATGAGCACTCTGTTTGCTTTTTATGGATTCAATCTCCTCTGCACACTTCTCCCAGTTTTCCAACGTTCCCGGTTTCATTAACTTCAAAATTGAAAACTTGTTTCGTCTGTTTGGCATTTTTTCTGTTTCAACTTCCTCCAAAGCTATCTTCGATTCCGGAAGATCTAATAACCCTTCGCTTGTTAGAACTCGTTCATTCGTCTTCACGAAGGCTACTTTGGCTTCCGGTAATACTTTTTCTTTTGGTAAAGCTATATTGAATGCCAAAGTTGGCCAATACGCCTTCTGAGTTTTCAGAACATTATTTATGGTATGAACGGCACTCGTGCATGGAATTTGTCCACTTTCTAACATTGGTAAAGGATCACCAAGTAAAGATTTCGTACACATAGTCATCGCATGTGAAATTGAATTAATATTATAGCCTCCCTCGAGACTAAGAATAACACGACCATTAGCCAAGGAGGATAACCAGTGAGTTAAATGGCCATACATTTCTGGCGTTACAAAACAGCCTTAAAAAATCATAGCTCAATGTCAATGTCTAATTTTAGATTCATTATAATACCATGTTTACAAAATAGTAGTATACCTCCAAGCGGATCGCCAGTACACGCATCGAAGCCCGCAGAAACTAAAACTAACTCTGGATTAAATTCATAAGCAATTGGCATTACTACTTGCTGAAATGCTGCTATGTACTCTGCGTCGCCCATTCCTTTCTACATACACATAACACATAAAATATATTTTAATCGTGTTAATAGTAATTTACTTTATATCGAATTTAATTAACTGACCTTGTTCCATGGTACGTTAACATTAAAACCTTCCCCTGCGCCAGAACCGATATAAGAGTAATTAGCTTTTTTTGAGTTCGGGAAGAAAGCGCCATTGTCATAACGATGTACAGACATATAAAGAACTTTGGGGTCTTCCTCGAAAATTGATTGAGTTCCATTACCATGATGTACATCCCAATCCACTATCAATACTCTGAAAACAATTCATTATTCCTTATATCCAAACTGTACGCTTTTGTTAAAAGCAAATCTATCGCAAGACCTTTTTAAATGATGAACTTCTATTGCATATCTAGCTGCTATTGCAATATTATTAAAAATGCAAAAACCGCATGCTGCATCCTCTCCAGCATGATGCCCTGGCGGCCTTACAATAGCTACGCCACTTTGGCTCTCTCCATTTAATACATTATCGACAACTTGCAACAATGATCCAGCAGATACACGGGCACTTGTCCAGGTCTCAGGATGGAAATAAACTGAGTCATAAGTTGCCGCCTGCTTCTGCAGTTCCTTCGGTTTTAAATTTTCTATGCCTTTAACTTTATCTATGTATTCTTTCGAATGAACTAATAGTAATTCTTCCATTGTTGCATTGCGACCCTATAGAGTAATCGATAACAAATATCATGTAGTAGAAAAAATGTACTTCAATATTTCGGAGCGCATAAGAATCTGTCCTTAACATACCTGTTGCACGTGACACCGTTCAAACAGATTGCACTCTTGACACTTTTTGTAAATAGCATTAATGCGATTTGGTCTTTCCGGATGGCTGCCATCAGATATATTACAATGTTTTGACATTCTATCATCATAAATGATGCACACTTTATGAACTGCTTTAGATAAATTAGCATCTACAAAACAGTTTACAGTTACACAATGCAAATTTTCTTGAATGCAAAAATTGTTAAACTGTAATCTTACTTAGTATCAAAGCATTTAATTGTTTTTCCACCATGTCAATGAATTCTTTACTTTGAACTGGGTAACAATTACGTGTTTCATACACTTCCAGCTTAACATCAGTTCCTCTATAATAAATAAAAGAAGATGTCAAAAAGTAATTGTTCAATTGTTGTTAAGGATAAATAAATTCCTTACTTGAATATAACAACTGGTAAATGTTGATTATTCTCATCCTTATTATTTGTTATATTGTTAATACTGTATGTTTCTTGATATTGGTAACATTTCCAATATGGTTTATGTGCATAAATTGTATTTAGAATGGTTTCGCGTATACTAAAATCAGAAGGATAAGTTGCCGACTCATTATAGTATATTACAGTTTTGATTTTACCTTAATGAAGGTGAGCCAAGAGTTTCTAACATAGGGCATGGATCGCCTAATAAAGTACGTAATGTTAACGCTGCGCTTTCAGCTAACGATTTTAAACAATAGCCACCCTATAAAGCAAAATATAATATAATTAATTGAAGTGTTGTATGTTTAAAATTCATGAGTAAATATGTATATGCATATATTTCCTCGTGAACACGCACACGTATATTTCATACGTTACCTCCAATATAACAGCAATTTTGCCAGAAGCCAAACATAATAACGATGATAATAAATGAGCATAACATGTGGGTGTTATTAACATCTCACCCTGGTGCCATAGAAAATAAAAAAATATATTTTAATTATTACATACAACTTAGTGATATATATAATAATATTGAAATTATTATATATATCAACCTTTTCGTCTCCAATTGCGGAATCAAATCCAGCCGAGACGATGATAAGATCGGGATTAAACTACGATTAAAAAGAACAAACAAATGATAATTATTTTACCTCTGGACAGCCCAAAGCTGCATCATAACCAGCTGACACTATTACAAGATCTGGTTGAAACTATAATTAAAATTCTTCCATTTTATATTGTATGTAAAAGTTTGATTACTATCTTGTAAAATGTTTGCAGTATTTAAATCAAGTACGTAACAAAAACCTCATTACTTACCTCATAAGCCATTGGTAATAAAACTTGTTGAAATATAGCTAAATAGTCAGCATTCGTCATACCAGTTTTATTAAGTGGCACATTAAAATTATACCCTTCGCCTGGGCCAGATCCAACAAAATGAAAGTCAGACTCTCTAAGATTTGGCCAAAATTCACCATTCTCGTAGCGGTGAATAGAAAAATAAGTTACTCTGTGAGAAGAGAATAACAGATATAACATTGCTTTTTAATATGTAATAAACAGTTTCAAGAATATTTATCTATACCGGGGATCGTTATAAAACATTTGTTGTGTAGCTTGCCCATGATGTACATCCCAGTCAACAATCAAAATTTTACTAGCCAAATTATTGTCTAACACTTTTTCAGCAGCGATCGCAACGTTATTGAAGAAACAGTATCCACAATATTCTGACTTCATTGCATGATGTCCAGGCGGTCTGGAATATGAACATTAATAATCATATTCATTTCTTTATCAATGCGATTTTTCATTTATATTTATTTTAATCACAAAAATTACCTTATAATAGCCATTCCATTTTGAACTTCTCCTTTGCAAATGCTTTCCACTAAATTTATCGTTGATCCAACAGCCAACAGAGATGTTTGATAGGTAGACTAGAGCAATTTCAAATGAATCAGTATTAAAATTTACTGATATAAAATAAATATTATCTCAAATCATATTCACATACAGGATGTACATAAATGGCATCGTACTTTGATGATAATAATTCTAAAGTATCTGTATCCATAAATTCGTCGGTGGCCTTCAAAATATCTATTTGCTCTTGACTGTGCTTCATGAGTATTTCACTCTCTGTAGCTTTCCTTGGTGTGATCAATTTACATCTACCTATTAAGCCCAATTCTTGACACCTTTGTAAGACTCTTGTCAATCTCTCAGGGCACTCTGGATAATTTGGATCCCAAAGACATCTATGTTCTATCATAGAAACATCAAATACAAGACCCGTTTCCATTCTTTTTGTATTATAGGCATCTATAACTTTTTGATATATATCGTGCACATAGTCGTTGTTAGACTTTTTCCCTTGCAATCCACGTTTTTGTGCTGCTTCGCGTTTGGCTGCCATTAGAGCAGCTGATGGCTGAACCTAACAGAATGAAGCAGTAAGTTCATTATTCCTTTTGACAATTGACATGCACATGACATCCACCAAAATCCAAAATGTATATTTACTTTTGATGATTTTTTTGACAGTTTTGCACTTTTCTTCTGTGTCATAGACATAGTATTTTTTATATTTTTATTATTTGTCGTTTTGGAATTCTCGATGGTTTTTATCAACTCGATCTCACTGTCTGCTAACTGCTTAGCAGCAGTAAATAAATCCTAGGGTGTCACAGAATCCAAATGAAAAAAATAAGACACAAAATTAATATTATAGATCTTGAGTAAGAAGGAAGAAAAAGAAAAGAACACATTGAAAAAAAATGCGAATGAAACTTTTGAAAATTAAACATAGAATTTTGACTATATACCAAAGTAGATTCACTTATACGTGACATCATATTTTTAAAGTAGTGAAACAGAAAACTGAAATCACGTAGTTTGTATTATTCCACATTAAAAAAGAAAGAACAATTATGGATATAAAAAATGGTATATACTTAAAGATGCGCGTCACTGGGATGATAAAATCCGAAGTAAAGATGTTTTTTGTACGTCTCAGTAGATAATGAAAATTATCGCACAAAAAAAATAAAGATCTGTCAAGAACATGTAATGCGAATGACGGTAGGAGATATCCTTGTATAGTTATCACTGTACCCCTTCCATTTGGGCTTACTGTCGCGTATAAGAATCTCATTACGTTCGTTTCATTCGCATGACTGTCAACGATATACTTAGGAATGTATACGACTAATTAATTTATACTCTCACCATTTGTGTTGCTTCGAGCTGCTCCAGAATTTCCAATGATTCTCTGCTAATGAAGAGATTTCTACAGTAGACAGAAATAAGTCATGTTCAATTCAGAACGTTGGATTTGATCAGTTAAATAAAATTTATGTTCTGAACTAAATCGTTTCATTCTGAGAACACGACTGTCCCGGTTTTCTTCATTTTTTACTTTCAATTTTATTCTCGTACGATTTCAGTGAAGAATTAAACATCATTCCTACACAGTTATAACTGGGCTGTAACGCTGCGGCTAAAATCAGTTAAACCTGGTTAAACACAGTGACGCCACTGTTTGGTCAAAAATAGATTTATGAAAATGGTGAGGCTGTCAATACAATAAGTGTAAAATACATATTAAACAAATCGTAGACTTGCCATGTTTTTCACATGCAATTTTTCTTTCTTCTTGAATAAGAATGTGATTGAAGCTCCTATGCTTTTCACAAATAAAAAACAAAGTAACGAGTTCAAATTTTCCATGGAGTAGTTTCATTCAGCAATAAATAGAATGCAATCCGATTGCTCGTAGAAAATGAAAATAAAATAGGATGTCTCTGTAATACCGGTTCTGTTCGCTTTTTAATGCACTGCATTTGAATACAAGGTTAAATTATATTATTCTTTCTTATTACAGTGCCCGTCCTAATTTTCGAATGTTACCCGTATACGAGCCTCGAGTATTATCATTTTTTGACTGAGTATTATAATTCTAATTGCTGTAACTTACTGTAACACTGTAAAAAGATGTTTCATATAGTAAAAAAGCAGCTGTCGAGGCATTTTAAAAAACATAGAGATGTTAACACATGGTCATCTTTAGCAACAGCGTTTAATTCTGTTAGCACAGAAAAATTTGGATTCGATTTCCTGAAAAAAGAAACTGTAAGTAATATTCGTTTTTCTACAATTATTTTATACATAATATATAATAATATATTTTAAATGTACTCCTGTGCTTTGTAGGGATTGTTTGGTATAGCTGAACTAAAAACAGCAGATGGATTCAATGTTCTAAAAGATGAAGCAATACATAAAACAGAAGCACTTATAGCAGAATGTACCAGCCAAGATAGAAAAAGAAAAATGGTAGAAATTTTTGACGAGATGTCTGATACATTATGTAAAGTTGCTGATCTCGCCGAGTTCATTAGAATTGCACATCCAGATAAAAGCTTTATTACAGCTGCAGAAGATACCTGTTTATTTGTTAGCGGTATTGTAGAAAAGTAATCAATTTCTTCCTAAACATTCTGATATTAATGATCATATATAGGCTGAGTGAGTTGCCTGATGCAAGCCACCTGAATAAGTTTTACATTTTTTGGGATAGGAAGAAATGTTTCAGATAAACATTATTCTGTTTCGAGGAATACATTACATGTAATATGCATCTCGAAACCAAACAACATTTGTCTGAAACATTTTTTTCTACCTAAAACAATATAGAAGTTATTCACACGACTCACCCTGTATATACTCATAAGAATAATCTAAGATTTTGTGTCTAAGACAATGAAATTATTTTAGACTTTCTGCAGGTTGAATACTCAACGAGAATTATATAATGCATTGAAGCATGTAGTAACTAATGGAGATGTTAAAAAAACATCTACCACAGATGATCATGTCGCTAAATTGTTCTTGGTTGATTTTGAACAATGTGCTATTCACTTGCCAGAATCTATAAGAGAAGATGTGGTACAGTTGAATTATTACATATTACAAGTATGTATTTTATTTTATATTGATACATGATTTTCATATAATTATTCATGTTTCTTAAATCTGGTTTATTTTCGAAGGTAGGTCAAAAATTCATGGCTGGTACCGGCAATACACAAGCAGTAGATGCAAGTATTGTTCCATATACCGTGAAGCAATAGTAAGTTTAGAAAATTAATTCTATATATGATTGGTCTTTAACTGTAAGGTGAACTGTATGATTTGCTCATTTTCATAGTTTCAAAATAAGGGATAATAAAGTGTACGTGTCGGGACTTTATGCAGATTCTCCTAATTATCTAGTAAGAGAGATAGCATATCGGGCATTTCTACATCCTAATGAAGAACAAGAGAATCTGTTGCAAGAACTTTTAAATTCTAGACACATTTTGGCAAAATTGTGTGGATTCCCGTCTTACGCTCATCGGTAGAGTTTTCGTGTTAATCAATAAAGTAATGCGTGTCAAAGACATATACTAAAAAAATGAATAATTTATAGTGCTGTGAAGGGAAGTACTGTAGAAACGCCTGAGGTGGTATGCGAATTTCTTAATATTTTGAATGATAATCTGAAACCAAAAGCGATGATGGATTTTGACGAAATGCAAAAAATGAAAGACGCAGAATTGCCCGTGAAACAGGTTCGTTAAATTATCTATATAACAATTTGTATGATGTTCTATTTAGGTAAGTGTATATCTTTAGTTTTCGAATGTAGGCAATAATGCCGTGGGATACGGCTTATTTTACGGCAAAAGCAAAGAGAACTTGGTTGAACATGAGCATTGCGGAATCTGCACCCTACTTTTCGCTTGGTTCTTGTATGGATGGTATTAATATATTGATACAAGCACTATATGGTATCAGACTTGAATACATGCCAATTCTGTCGGGCGAGGTCTGGGCAAATAATGTTCATAAGATCGCTGTGATAGATGAAAATGAAGAAACTTTGGGTCACATATATTGTGATTTCTTTGAGAGAGAAGGGAAACCTAATCAAGACTGTCATTTTACTATTAGAGGTGGAAGAGAACAATCAGATGGATCTTATCAAGTACAACTCAAATATAAAACATACATTTAATCGAGACTGGTATTATAATATATGAACATTTGATTTCAGAATCCCATAGTTGTGTTAATGTTATCGTTACCAGTTTCATCGTGGTCCAAGCCCTGCTTACTTAGTCCTTCTTCTGTAGAAAATTTGTTTCATGAGATGGGTCATGCGTTACATTCTATGTTAGGCAGAACAAAATATCAGCATGTGACTGGGACCAGATGCAGCACAGATTTCGCTGAGGTTCCAAGCATATTAATGGAATATTTTGCGAGTGATCCAAGAGTAAGTTATATTTATAGATATTTCAATTTAAAGAATTAGCATTCAAGTGAATTTCCATTTTCATACTTATTAATATTTAACTTCAGGTTGTGTCGACGTTTGCAAAACACTTTCAAACTCAAGAAGAAATTCCAGCAGGATTACTGGAAAAATTGAATACCTCGAAGAATATATTCTGTGCTTCTGAATTACAAAATCAATTATGCTATAGTATGTTGGATCAAGTTTATCATAGCGGAGAACTAAAAAAGCCGTCGACCGAGGTTTTAAAAGAAATACAAGGAAAATACTACCAATTACCTTATGTTGAAAACACAGTACGTAATTTTCTGCAACGAGAAGATTTGCATATTATTGTTGTTATTATAAATGTACATATTTTATTTATAGGCATGGCAATTAAGATTTTCTCATCTTGTCGGCTATGGCGCGAAATATTATTCTTATTTAATATCTCGAGCAATTGCTTCTTGGATATGGCAAACGTACTTTCAGGCGAATCCTTTCGATCGAACGGCGGGCAATCGATATAGAAAAGAATGCTTAGCTCACGGAGGTGGAAAGCCTCCTTCTACATTGGTATCAGACTTTTTAAACAAGGAGGCAAATGCTAGTAATTTTGCGAGATCTTTGTTACATGAAATTGATACAAAAATGGAATACGTACAAAAACTAAAAAAATAACAAAACAATTCGGAACGAAAATACTAAAAACTAAGAAAAAACTTCGGTCATAATTCGACAACCATAAATAGTTTTATAATGAAATGTTTTATCTTGTAAATAAAATGTAAATATTTGTAATTATATAGTACATTACAAACAAAAAAGATAACTTGAGTTTTTTCTTTTATTTTATTACAAGTATGGAATCTTATCCTATTTACAGTTTTATTAAATCTACGTACGATTACACAAAAATAAGTTTTTTTAATGTAATACAGATGAAACGCAGTATAAGGTAATTTATGAGAAGATTAATCTTTTCAATTCACTGTTTAGATTGTTTATTACGATGAAAACGGACCCCATTATATTATTATATAGAAAAAGAAAGAAACAATATACTACCATACGTTTATTTTAATGCGACTTCTGACACGAGTTTACCATGTACTGCGTTTATGTGGGATGGTTTTAATTTATGTTAAAACTTTCCGTCAGGACTTCCATTAAAATTGGCTACTGATTTTATCAACATTCTGTTCCGTGTTTATACAAAATTTGAATGATAAGCTATTTCAAATTACACTGACTTAAAATGACCGAACAAGCCACTGGAATATCCAAATTTTACCGTTAATAGTACATTATATATTTATTCAATAACAATCGACCCCTACATTATGAAATTCTGTTTACTGTTTTCTGGAAGTTATTCTTTTATACTTCATAGAATATAACTACATATTTATATTCACAAAAAAGCACTGGACCTTCTTTTTTTACAATAATCTCTCTCTTGTCTTTGTCTTTAGATTACACTAAAAGATATAGTAAGAAATTCTATATTTGATCTAATGTATAATTACAGAAATTCATTTTTTTTTATAGTTTATTATCTTTCTACAAATTTCATTTTGCACAGCATTTACATGTGTTATAAATTATTTCTTTAACAACCATTTGTAAAATAACCTTTTAATACAGAGTTAAAAATTGTAATTAATTTATGTGTGAGGAAGAATCATACGTTACAAGGTACGATTAAACTAATAACAACATACTGCTGTTGAAATGTCTGAATGCCTGTAAGCTCCATTAAAATGTTGTCTACTTAATATAATTTAACAAAAGATTGAACCACTTCTCATATTTTTGCGATATATACATATAATAAATTAATAAGTCAAAATTGATATCACATTAATTTTTAATTTGTACATGAAGATAGAAACAGATACATTTATTTCTTATAAACTTATATTTTTCAAGAAACAATTCGCTCGAAATTGATGCAAAAATTAATTTAAACAAGTACGAGTGTGTGTTAAGTTTAAATATAGTTATAATAACTTTATAGCGAAAATTGTAAAGCTAATGGCAGAGTATTTTCCGCTTCATAATAGTATGAATTCATAATAATATGAAACACTGTTTACATTTAATATTTCTAAAACATAAGAAACTGTTCAGTGATACATACAATCGTGAAAATCTCCAATAATTAACGCGCGGATCACAAATAGAACATCTATTAAATAAAAGGTGTTTCATACTATTATTGGATCAATTAATTTATACATTGCTTTACTATTGCTTCAACAACAGTTGACATTCATTTGTACAAATCAGTTTCCGCTTCATTATGTATAAACTCTGTATTATAAGGCAATGTACAAAAATTTGTTATAGAAATACATAATTGTACGTCCTTAATAAATTTCCTTCAATCAGTGTGGCGTTCATCTATTTTAGTATGCACATATTGCAGTACCTTACATCTTTCTTTCCAACAACATTTTAAAAATTCTGTAATGAAGAATTCTTTTCTATGTAGCGGATATTATTCAATACACAAACCTGTATTTCTATAATGCATTTTCCACTTGTTTAAAATTATTGTAATGACAAGTACGTTCTCAATGTCCATGTTACACTGTATCCTATATTCGTTACAAATAACATTCTTGTTCACTTTCGGCCGTCGCATTTGCTTTTTAACTCTTAGAATATTTCGACTCTATATTATCGTCTTAAATCTTTATGCTGTGAAAAATTGTTTTGCATAAAAAATTGCTGATATACATATGTATATTTGAAATGCTGTACCATTTAAAACATTTTGCACATGGTCCATTTTAGTGAAATCCAGAAACAACACAAGAATATCAACGGTAAAGCACTGTTTAAAAGAGAATCTTAATTGTCCAGTATTCGTTATGCATTATAAGAACCAAAACAATGAAGTCCACACTAAATTTTTTTCTTTTTCAACTAACCACATAACTCAACATTGTGTCGATAATCAATCAGTTTTATGTTTCTCATTTTTCCTGTTAAACATGTCACATTCACAATAGGCAAACACCAAAACGAATTGGTTTTCTTGCTACGAAACATAGTGACCACCCAGTCTGCAATGACTTTGGCATTTGGTTCAGGTTATGCAACGTAATTGTACTCGTTTGCATTATCTTTATCTCGTTCCATGTAGTCCCTATCTATGAGAGATTCAATTCGCTTTTTCAAGTCTGCAGGCTGTAAGAAAAAATATCATCTAATTAAATACACACCACATTTAAATATTCTCGAGGTGCATCGTATTTAAAATACAAAACAGACCTTCACAGGAAACTTTAGCTGATTGTATAGTTCACTAATTAGTAAATTGTGCGTGAGCGTTTTCCTCATTTTCATAATTCTGACGATAGCTGCATCTATTTGATACTGTCTATCCTGATAAACCCTTTCTTCTGTAGCCTTCTGTTCCTCATTCTGAAAAGTACAAAGATACACAATATAGACAGATCACATTTTTTAAATTTAAGACAAGCTACTCAATCAACTACTTCATACCGTTTCTTTCATTTGAATTTGATTTATTTTAATTCTGAATAATTTATTTGTGAAATCTGCATTAAACACGAATCTATCATTATCTGCGACATCTCTTCCTCTCGGATTCTTCTGCAATACTCTGGCTTTTCCACATGCCAAAGATTGTAAAGTTCTTCTAAGTTCACCATCTTCTATATTTGTTGCCGCTTTTATATCCTCCAGAGATAAATTATCGGCATCATTGAATAAAATTAAGACCAATGCTTGAAACAAGGAAACCTGGAGTTCCTTATTACCCTGTTTCCAAATTTAAATCAAATAATGAAGTTCGTCCCGCGAGAATGTGTAATTAATCATTTTGCATATGTTTGTTGTTCGATGTTAACAGTACCTGATTAAACCATGCTTTTAGTACACAATGTCCAAGAGTAGGTTGCCACTGTAACTTTCTGCCACTATGCTTGCCCAAATAAAATTTATTAAATACGTCCTGATATTGCACCATTTCTGGTGGTAATGTCACCTCCATCACAGGATACGTTGGCCAATAACCCATTGTAAGTATTGAAACAGTTAAATCCAAATTGCTGGCAGACAGTTCGCTTTGTAGGTTTCCTGCATACTGCACGCGAAATGATTTATATTTATGTAATGAAACAAACATAGGACAAGTAATGGATTAAAATGTAAAAGTTCTCATTATACTCACTTGCTTAAAAGCAATATTAATATCTTTACTGAGTTCCATATCCTTGAACATTCCTTCCAATTTACTGGTAAAACCACCACCACACTCTTGTTTTAATTTGGATAACATTGACTTCTCAGCATCAACAGAAGCTGATTTACCAACTAACAAACGTTTAGCCAAATCTTTTTTGTAAAATGCTTCGAACACGTCTTTGCCGTGTATAAATCTGAACAGTACCATAATTTTATCTAATAATCTCTCTAATTCTTCTTCCGTCGCTTCCTTATTACCCGCTCTCAATTTACAATCAACAAACTTTGCTAAAATTAAAAAGGAGTAAATTGATCAGTAAAAGTAACAAATGTTAATGTTTTAATAAAAGAAATATCGTTACCTATTAATTCAGCAGGCTTGTTCGCGCGCTGGTTAATAAAGGCTTCGAAAGCTTCCTTCAAACTGTTTGCAAACTTCTCGTTTTTATGAAAACAAGTGTTAACTATATTGTCCATTTTATCTTTGAAATCTAAAAGTTCTTGAACCATAGTTTTATCTTTCTCCGGATCGATAACTATAGTTTTACCCTTTTTCTGCAAATATGATGAGTAAATCGTATTTATAATTTAAATTACGTAACTCGAGTGTAATATTTAAAAACCCATCCATGGATTACCTTAATGTAAGAATTAAAATTTAGACAAAGTTCTACAAGGCCGTTTTTCACTCGACTATATAAATTATAAAGTAAAGATAAATCATTAATTCTATTTTCATCCAACAGACCGCTTAAACCTTTTTGTAAAATGCTGGTAATGTGTTCGGATAGCAATTGCTTCTCCACTGTGTGTATTAATGACCATCTGCAATGTTATGTTAATGTTAGATTGACGTTCAATATTAGATGGCACAAGTGCAAGTTAATTTATGTACAAAACAATATTTACTTCGTAGATGCATCCAAATAATGTAACAAACGTTCATTTTCCTCTTGAAGACGTTTGTCTACATGTGCTAAGTACTCAGGCACATCATGTTCATTCATCAGTCGTTGTCCTTCAGCAGCATATAGTCTTTCAGTGGCTACCAGAAATCTGTAAGTAAAATGTATTGATGAGTACAATGCAATATCTTCATTTAGTATTCACCGAAAAGTGCATACTTAGTTTCAAAGGCATCTTGGTAGATTTGTAGATCTGATAACATTCTTAACAACGACTTAAGGAGTGTCCTGTCCACCGTATCACCTTGACGCTCTTTCTCTATGAGCATAAGCAGACCTTCTACTGTCCGTGTTTGGACTAAGTTATTTAGAACAATATACACTCTAAATAAATGTAATCCCATGTCCCTAGAATGACATACATATTCAGGACAATACCTATAAGTGGTTCAGTTTATTTAATGGCATAAAGGACAGAACATACCAAATAGATAAAATACTTGGATTCTGTAAGACATATGTTCTATCCAAATATAGAAAAATACTTCTAATCATAATCATTTGCCGGCAATGGGACTGCCAACATTCATTCATTTTTTTTAAGAATATATGCCTATCCATTGACTCTGCTAAAAACTGCTCTATGTTCGCTTGGACATGAGCTTCTGTTAACCTCGTGAGCTTTGTATATAATGTAGCTGCCATTTTATGATTACACATATTTTCAACTGCCTGATACAGTTCTTCCAATGAGTAACGAATGCTTTTGCTGGTTTGTATTGCAATTACAGCTTCTTGCAACTTCTCCCATGTTTGTTCTTGATAATTTTCTGGCAATTTGGGTTTATCTAATACAAAATATGTATTGTAAGTACTTATACTCGACTTAATATATATAAAAGTTGGCTTTATGCACATGACATGTGCAAATAAGAAAACTATAAAATTGAAATTAAATGAAAATTCAAGACTGTATGGATAATATATATTCTTGTGATCAGTATGCAATAATAGCTTCCCATTTTTTTAAAGATTGGTTCCAGAAAAAATAAAAATATAAAATCACAACTGCATTCTAAAATTTTGTTATTTTATCATTGCTAAAATGGTTCATAAATACTTTTGCTATTAGTGACAACTTAGGATTTAGAACATAGGTAAACAGATCTATATATATGTCTATGATTAATTTCAAAAGTGAAGATAATCTGAAACTTCTGGAAAGCATATAAAAAAGAGAAATAATAACGGCCTAAAGACGTTTATCTGTTTGTTCTTCCTTGAAGGTGTCAGGTTAGGTTATGTCTACTTAAAATTATTAATCGCATTTAGAATTGACTGATCCTTGGTCGGGCAATGCTACAACGAAAGTGTCACAAAATCTTACAAAGTCATGCAAAAATTCAATGTCGCAATTTACGGAGGCACGTTGCCAAGCATAAATTACACCACGAATTTTAGCGAACAGCAGCTGACTTTGAGGTTAGGTAGATCCCATGGTCTTGCTTACTTTTGAAGTTTTTGATGACGAGCTTTCTAGCTGTACCAGGCTTCGCGCTTGCCAAACTAGGTGAAATCTTGTTGACGCCGTTTGGATTACCAACGGTCAAAGCCGAGAAATTGGCTCTCTTCTGATTATCAGTCGTAGTTGCAGCCGTATCCGTCATGTTTTCAATCTCGTTGATCTCCGTGACCGCAACGGCGGACAACTTGCTGCGCTTCGCAGCACCGAAGTTTAACACCGCTGCGTGATCAGCGGTCGTCCTCTTCACCTGTGCTGTGGTCAGAACCTGAGTCCCTCCGAGCCTAGACATATGCGTGCATCACTCGGCCACCGGCCCTCAGCGCACGGAAAACACAGTTTTCCACTGAGAAATCGAAAGAATTCTCCCCCTCTGTCCTGTCTCTTTATCCCTCTGTTTGACGAGCGGACAAAACTTATTTATCCCGAACCCTCTGCTTCTGACGAGACTCGCGAACAATTGACGTTTGTTGCGCATGCGTGATATATGTACACAGCGCACTCCACGCGATTATCGCATACCGCGTACACTTCAAATATTGTATTCCCTCCCATAAATTGTACGTATGTAACAGTACATAGCTTCTTTCAGTAGATCGTTGGAAATGCTTAATTACATTTTTCTACATCTTTCATTCTATTATTAGAGTTAATTTATCACTTCTTCATTATATTCTTGATCATGTAGAATGCGCGGTTAGCGATAAAGATGACGATAAAGTAATTAACACAGATAGATTTCAGTGCACCAAGAATTTTATTTTGCGTTCGAATGTAAATTTCATTTTTCTCATTAAATATTTACAATAGGATAATGATACAACATTGTACACAGACGGGAACCACCGTATCAGAATATATAATATTTGAGTCACTTTCACTTGCGGAAAATAGTTTTCAACATACATTGCATTTCATTTAAAAACTGTTTTGTAAAACTATGTCCAAAAATGTATAGGCATTTCAACGAATTCGATATATGTAAGTAATGTATATTACAATATTTGTATTTGTCATTTACTCCCATACATAGTTCATTATTTTATATGTATATTATGCAATTAATAGATAAAAAGTAGACACATGTGCGTATATAAAAATGAAGCATTACAACTTAAAGGCATTAAAATGCTTCATTATATCAAAAAATTATTAAATAAATCTTAAGTTTAACTAAAGTGTAGGAAATGATAAGTATTTATATTTCATGCAACAAATATTATTACGGTATTTTAAGAAATATATATATATATATCTAAGAAACAAGATTAAAAATAATAAAAATGCAAATAGATGTCTTTCAGTATATACAAATAAGTCATTTCTCATGTATACTAATTACAAATCAGAGTAAAAATCATGAATAAAATGTGTGCATTTGACTTGCTGACTTACATCCGTAAATCCGTACATTTGCGACTCATACATCCATTTGCAATTAAATTAATGCAATATTGTTCCACTTATTTTCCCCTTACTATATATACTATTGAACATATTCTATGTTAGTTATTAAAAAGAAAAATACATATTATGTCAATTAAAAGCAGTGCAAATTGCTTTCATATCGAAGATGTTATACCTACAGACTAAATTTTGCTAAGACTTATTCTGATTATAAGACATTCTTCAATTAACTACACGTTGCCCATATCGTTCAAAAGAGAAAAATGAATCATAACGCTTTCCACTTTTAAGAGAACCAACTGAAAAAACCCTTCTTCTTTTCTTGCTTAGTTGCATTCAAGAAAATGCGATCAATGTCCTTGAATACGTTCTTAGCAGATTGGGCTGCATTAACATAGTAATGAATACCTTGTAAAGCATAATAATCAACTAATGGTTGAGTTTGTATGTGATATGTTTGTAACCGTTTCTTCAAAGCTTCTGCATTGTCATCGGATCTTTTAATTAATGGCTCGCCCGTCACCTAATAACAAAAAACCATATGCGCACATATAACTTATTTTGATTTAAGGATGCTTGGCTCGAAACAGAGATAATCATCAATATTTACATCATCCTTCATGGGTACTTGAGGAGGAGCAAATTCTTCGTGGTATGATCTACCGCTCGGGGGATGTATTAGACGACCTGTGATTCTTTTTATCAGTAAACTGTCGTCAATTCCAAATTCTATCACAGCATCCAACTTAGTTTTTCTCTTCTTCAGCATCTCATCCAGCTGTTTTAATACAAAGCAACGATATTATAACATCATCATATAATATTATCTATTGTATTATATAGATTGTTTGTTAATCATATTCTATTTTCTTATCTCAATGTCACGTCAAGGTCATTGATAATCTTGCTGACATAGATAAAATCAAATAAACAATCGCTGATAATACTGAAATTAATGCATCAAAACAAGTACATTAAAAGGAAATAAAACTCACTTTCTCAGCTTGAGGAACACTTCTTGGAAACCCATCAAGGAGAAAACCACGTTTACATTCAGGCTTATCTAGATTGCTATCAATCATGTTGACTACCATCTCATCACTGACCAATTTACCTTCGTCCATTACTTTTTTCAATTCTTTACCAATTTTGGATCCTGAACTGACTTCTGCTCTGAGCATGTCACCTGTAGATAGGTGGCATACACAATATCGTTCCTTCAGTAGCGGTGCCTAAAATTTTACAAACGTAATACAATCATATGATTCTTACTTTACATACCTTAGTGCTTATTAATTCAGGTTATAGGGAATGAAAGATATTCTCACCTGTGTACCTTTGCCGCTACCAGGTGGACCTAATAAAACTGCTTTAATACCAGCGCTAGGCACATCCTTTGGAAGTTCCACAGTTTCTTTCGGTAACGCTTCTGTACGCGGTGCCATTTTCTTTTAATCAATCGTTAGTTAACGAAACTGACGTATATTAAATTCGCGAAAAGGATTCCGTTAAAATTTACTATCAAGAGTACATATCACCGTTACGAAAAATGTAGCGAAGTACGATCAACAGCAGCAAAGTATCTAATTAATTCTCTCGTTCCCTCGTTCCCTCTAATTCCCCACCACGTTCGAAAAGAATTGAACGAGCACTTGCTACATCTAGCGCTCTGACCACAAATTAACATCGTATCGAATCGACACAACGAGTCGGTGATCGATATAAATTGATTGTGTAACGTAACACCTTGAATTAAAGACCTGCAAATCTGACAATGAGATAATTTGACAGTTCTTAAGAAGTATTTTTATGCCACAGCTGCCTTGTCATCTAATGACACGACATTTTAACAGCCTTAATCTCCTTTAGGGTTTGACAAACAAGTTCTCTGCCTGAACAAGCGATTTAACAAATTATACTTGGAAAAGCAAAAAACTCATGAGCGTAAAGGTATAAAAACTTCTCTTCAATAGTCTTTAGAAGGCATAGAAGAAAAAAAAACTGACTCCAAGGAGTGATTGGACAAGCGCTTGATTTCTGATTAGCTGCGAAAAATAAATGCGCCTAAACCGCGGAAATATATAGGGTAAAATGAAAGCGTAAATATACTGCTCTTTTACGTTAGGATTCGATTATTATACGAAACTTGCGGGATAAGTATTTGTAAAAAATATAATGCTACATTAGAGATCACCATTTGGCATTTTTCTTTTTTTATCGTCCCATCAACTTTTTGGCCCGATCACGCTATCTATTGAACGCTATTCTGATTGAATGATTTATGAGCCGTAAGACCTCTGGCAACAGTTTAAGACATATAATAAAAAGTGTCTAATATTTGAAACAATGAACAAAAAATTATAATTACAGAGGAGTGAGGCTTATAAAATTGTTCGACCTGTGATTCTCAGTTATAAAGAGTTTATAATTTCTACATAGTTTTGGCATTTTGTGATTGGATTGCGCGTGACTTGTAACTGTTTACATTGTCCACATGTCCTATATTCTTACCTTACTTTTGCATACTTTTAAACTTTTTATTCATACTATATATAAAGTAATATCCTCAAAATTGACATTATTTCAATTTAAAAATATTCTTAAATTATGTATTAAGAATTCTAAAAAATTCCAAATTCTGTCATTCTGTCCCGTCTTTCATATATTTTTACAAACGAAATCAAAATTCTGTCATTCGACATAAAAATTTAAGATGTATCAGCTCACAGTATTGTATAGGATTACAAAATTTATACATTTTCTACAGCGTTTCGTTAATATAATTAATATTTTGATGCTGTTTTTATGCACAGGTTCATAACGCAATATGCGGCAATATGATTTAAACCATTTAGCCAAATTTTTAAACATTTCTTTAGATATTAAATTCTAGCGGTAGATGGCAGAACCGTGTCTTCTCTAGTTAAAATTTTGAAGTTCAGAAAAAGTTGAAGAGTTAAAAAATGATTAGTTCTCTAGTTTTAATTGTGTATCCAATCGGGTCTTTCGTGTCTGTTGTTATACAAAAAGTAACGTGCGTAATTCTCTTTCATGGGAAAAAGTATATTTGGAAAGTAGTATTACGTGATGAAAATTAATGTATACTATAATATGAGTCTTTACGGAAAATGTTTTATTTGTACCGGGAAAGAAAAGCACATGAGAAAGATGTTAATCTTCATAGTAAAATAGCATACATTTCAATTTTCCCGACGAAAAATCAAATGTGCCAATCTGGGTAAGCAACCAAGGAATACACTTATTCGGTAAACGTACTTGACCGTGTTGTCATTCATATAACAATGAATCGCATACGAAATAAACATACCACCGTTTATACTACGATTTTATGTTGTGAATGATGATTGCGATGTAAACAGTATAGATCAAATCTTCATCAGACTCTTGCCAAGTACGAAACTCAAAGTCGCATATACTTGTAGTCGACTGCCAATGTTCGCCGGTATAACATACTATTATTTCTAAATGCTAAATTTAAATCATTGTTAAAAATCAAGTTTTGAATCGCGTAAAAACATTTAATGTGTCAATTTTGAAGGAAATATCGACACGCGAACGATCATCGAATATAGAATTTTTAATGTCCGAAAATTGCGACGTAATTTAACGAAAAAATCATATAGAAATCACTTATTGAAGATATTGAATTGAAAAATACACGGGGTACAAAATGTCTTCTTCTTCATCTGAAAAGATACCTAAAAGACGCTTCTTTAAACAAAAAAAGCATGCGAGTTCGACCAGTACACCGATAAGAAAAAGAGTTCTACTTCCATCTACAAGTATTTCGGACATTAATACAAGTTCATCAGGAGATATAAAAAGGCAGACGNGGCAGAACCGTGTCTTCTCTAGTTAAAATTTTGAAGTTCAGAAAAAGTTGAAGAGTTAAAAAATGATTAGTTCTCTAGTTTTAATTGTGTATCCAATCGGGTCTTTCGTGTCTGTTGTTATACAAAAAGTAACGTGCGTAATTCTCTTTCATGGGAAAAAGTATATTTGGAAAGTAGTATTACGTGATGAAAATTAATGTATACTATAATATGAGTCTTTACGGAAAATGTTTTATTTGTACCGGGAAAGAAAAGCACATGAGAAAGATGTTAATCTTCATAGTAAAATAGCATACATTTCAATTTTCCCGACGAAAAATCAAATGTGCCAATCTGGGTAAGCAACCAAGGAATACACTTATTCGGTAAACGTACTTGACCGTGTTGTCATTCATATAACAATGAATCGCATACGAAATAAACATACCACCGTTTATACTACGATTTTATGTTGTGAATGATGATTGCGATGTAAACAGTATAGATCAAATCTTCATCAGACTCTTGCCAAGTACGAAACTCAAAGTCGCATATACTTGTAGTCGACTGCCAATGTTCGCCGGTATAACATACTATTATTTCTAAATGCTAAATTTAAATCATTGTTAAAAATCAAGTTTTGAATCGCGTAAAAACATTTAATGTGTCAATTTTGAAGGAAATATCGACACGCGAACGATCATCGAATATAGAATTTTTAATGTCCGAAAATTGCGACGTAATTTAACGAAAAAATCATATAGAAATCACTTATTGAAGATATTGAATTGAAAAATACACGGGGTACAAAATGTCTTCTTCTTCATCTGAAAAGATACCTAAAAGACGCTTCTTTAAACAAAAAAAGCATGCGAGTTCGACCAGTACACCGATAAGAAAAAGAGTTCTACTTCCATCTACAAGTATTTCGGACATTAATACAAGTTCATCAGGAGATATAAAAAGGCAGACGGAGAAAATAAAACCAAGAGAAAAGACAAAGCCAAAAGTTAAAAAGCAATTGAAGAAAACGAGGGATATACCTTTACAGAAAGAAATCAGCGCGGAATGGGAAACTGCTAGCGAAACTTTACAAACATTTTCGATAAGGAAGACCATTTCCGAATCAAAGATACAATCCCCAAAAGAATCTTCTAGACGTACTTATGTCATTGAAGATCGCCCAGTATCACCGATTTTTGCAGCAGAATCACGAAGGAGAACAAAAAGAAAAAGCAGAGAGGATTCAATAATTAGCTTCGGAGACGAAGAAGAAATAGTATCAACGAGAAGACAGAAACCGTCCCTACGAAGAGAAAGACGAACTAGTAAAGAAAACTCACAACAATTTTCGAGAACGGCTGTCTTTCGTGACGCAGGATCTTTAAAAACTACTCAAAAGTCTCCTCGGTTATTCGAAACTGATATTTTATTTACGGATTTGCGATCCCCAAGAAGAATTCAGACATCCGAGAGTGACATAATACTGACATCTCCAGAAATAACTCGAAAAGCTACTGATTTCATTCATCATGATCGTTTGGAATCACCATTTCGTAGATTAGGAACTCAAAGAAGCGAAGTTTCAAAGAGAATTAGCCTTGAAGAGAAAGGGTTACCAGTGTCTCCCGAATGCTTGTTACCTCAATCAACTGAGTCACCCCCCTTAGTACCGCGTAAGTACTTACATCATACACACGTTAAGTGCCAAAACAGTTTTGTTTTCCTTCCTTTTCAGCCATTAATTATTTTATTAGCCATTAAGTGTTTTAATAATATTCATTAACATTTTTTCGTAACAAGTACTCTTAATACGTTTAGGTGCACCCTTTTATAATACGCAAATTATGTACAATTTAGTAATATATGAATATGAGTTTTTTAATTGTATATTTAACAGTAACCGACGTAATTTTATAATATTAATGACAATGTTTATTAACAATATTGATTAGTAATTCTTTGCGACATGATTCGTTTTAAAAACTTGAGAACCTAAAAAAATAACATGTATAATGCCGAGTAATAATCGGGTTTTAGGACGAGAGAATGCGCCTAGAACATATCCGGGTGCCAAACACTTGAAGCGATACAATATGATAAGATATGTATATAGGCATTTGCAGAAGAAATCACCAGCTTATAGTTGTTATCTTTTGGATGATTCAACAAAAATTAAGAAATATCTTCGACCGGCGAACGACGAAAATCGGACATTTAAAGTGAGCAGCAATAGTAAGTATAACACTGTCTATGTGTAGATACATAATGATGAACAGAAAATAGTGGCAAGGATACAGAAATGAATCTAAAATACTAATTTTAGTTTCAGATAAGAATGCGAAAATACAAACTCCTAAAACATTGGTGAACGACGAAAATCCTTTTTTTATTGTCAGTCGCACTACTAGTAAGTATAACACTGTCTATGTGTAGATACATAATGATGAACAGAAAATAGTGGCAAAAATACAGAAATGAATCTGAAATACTAATTTTAGTTTCAGATGAAATTGCGAAAATGCTTAAGCCTAAAACATTGGCTCAAAAGTTTGGAAGAAATATGTCTATCCACAAGGGAGTGTTAGATATGTCTACCAGAAAGTTGACGTGTACATATGAGAACACGTTTGACGAAGAATTTAAAAAAAGAATGCGTCGGACGAAAGTTCAAGCTAAAGAGGCAAAGGTACACTCGATTTATGATTTTACATCAAGCTCTTCTCCGGACGAATACGTACGTAAACGATCCAAAACAAAGATAGATTCTGATAATCGTCAACTCACGTCAAACGATAAGAGAACACTTTCTTCTGTTCATGATAATGTATCTTCGCCATCAACTTCGAGAAATACTGAAAAATCCAATCAGCCAAAATTCTTCAAACTTAGAAGGCTGACAGAACTGCTGAAAGAAAGAGAAAAAATGGATTACAGAAAACGGAGGAGCGAAGGAACAAAATTGAAAGCAAAAAAAAAAATACCTGTCGTCGTGTCAGTTAAAGAAGTGAACGACTTAAAAATTGATATAATTAAAAAAAAATAATTCATATTCGTCATCTATTATTTAAATTATACATTATTATTTATATTATTAAAATTACTATTATTTATATTATTAAATTAATATTTATTAAGTGCGTTTTGTACTGTTACGGGGACAAAATTCAATATTCGCTGATATTTAGTTCCTTACTATATTAGATTTGTACGCTATTCCGAAGGTCGAAGTTTTTGTAAAATTCAAAGAATCTTTTTGGATCTATGCAATGAAATTTTCGTTACGTAAAACTGTGAATTACGTAACGCTGTAAATATATTAAAAAAATGTATGCATTCATATACATAAAATATTCAAGCTTATGTTTAAGAGTTATTTTTTACTAAATTATTTACTCCTCACTATCTTTATTATTTTTCTTTAGAAGATGTTCTAATTTCAGCAAGTTATAAAGATCAGGGAAAGGTTTCATACTGGGTTCTGTCGATTTATAGCAGAGACTTGAAAGACCGTGAAGGTGACGGATCTGTTTAGTGACCCTCTAATTGTTATTGTTCATTTACTCTCACACTAAACAATTTACCATGACAACAGTCAAACAAGTTTCGATTACACAGCGGAAATATAGTATAGTTGCAGGTTGCAGCTTGCAGCTTGTAACGTTGTAACGCATGTTATAACGAACAGTTCGCATTCGTTGACTGAAGTCAACGATCGGTCGCACGTTAAATTTGCAGTTGTCAAAATGCCGGAACAAAAAGTAAAGTCATCCACTTGGTCACATCTCTTTTAAGAATAAAGTGTAGTGGAAGAACTGCATCCATTCTGAATGGATTTACGCGTTTAATGTTCCATAGATTTTGAGGCTACAAGACGTTTGGCGTACTTGCAATAAAATACGAGCGGCGATATTTCGCGTGGGTTTTAATTTATGGGATTTTTATAAACCGTTAGATCCTAATAATAATTGTTTAATCTCAGGTACAGACACGTAACTTTTATTACTTTATCGTTATAATATTTACATTCACTTTCTCTTGACATTCACTCATTAGGTCTGCGTATTAACTATCAGTACATTTAATATTGCCTAATTACACATTGAATAATATTCGTATTGCGCAGAGTCAAAGTTCATTTCGGTGTTGGCTGGCCCGTTGAAGGATCAGATTGGTTTAGCCGACAAAGAAATTTGTGACTTGGCTGATTATTTTCGTGTACAAGACGGCAGAATACTTTACACCCAATTTTGCGATATTATTCATAGCAGTGGTATGATTCTATAATTATACATCATAAAATATGTAGCTAGTACTATAGTTAGAATATCTTATTAAAGAATCTGAGAAGGACCGAGCATATAACGTAAAGATTAATGAAACTCCCGTATGTAGTTTCGCTGCTTTTTCTATAGCTCCTGAGTTTGATAAAAATAAACCGCTCGTCACTGGCCTGGAGTGGGAAGATCCGGAGCACGTAAATCGAATAAGTGCGACCGAACATCGAAAATTATGCCTTATTCTAACTCAGATTGCCGTCCTCGTGAACAAAAGAAGGCTCGTATTGAGGCCTTACTTCCAAGATTACGAGCTGGTGCGCGCAAAATACGCATGATCCCTCTTATCTTAAAGCACTGCGAAGCATCGATTGTTCTGTTTTTAGGTCTCGAAAAATGCCGGGACTGTGACGTTTACACACTTCGGGCGAATCCTGAAATTTTTAGGCATTGTCCTCGCCTCCGACGAATTTCGTTTGCTCATAAAAAGATTCGCAAAGGACGCTTACACGGTCAATTACATTGCCTTCTTGAAGGCGCTCGACGAAGTTCAAGCGTATTTCGACAAGCATCAGATGCTCGCTCTTGGTGGAGTAATACTTTATTCTTCACATGTTCTGCAACATTTCGCTACTAACTGTTACAGTTGTACAGTAAAAACATTTTGCGTTTAATGTATTTGAAAGGAATTACTTGATCAATTCCCTGGTCGAATCATCACGGCTGAATTACCGAAACTGCCGAGGCCCGAGATCGGTAAACTTATGCCGAGCAAAGTGTTCGGCAAACAATCGGTGTTTCATCCGGTAATGGAAGAAGCTAAAAGTACGATACCTCTGATAGAAGTTATTCAACGTATTCAGAGGCACATTCTTGAAAGTCGAATACGGATTTCTGAATTTTTCAAGGTGATCCATGGTTAGGATAGGAATAGACTTTACTCTTTAGTTTTAATAACGATACATTGCCGTATATCCCATTTTTAAGTGATTTTAATATTACTTATAGGTAACGTGTCCTGTTAAGAATTAATCACTGTATTTGTTAATAGAGCTTCGATCCTTTGAACGCGGGTAAAGTGACGATTTCTAAGTTTAGGAGAGGCTTGGACAGTCTTCAGATTTCCAGCATAGGACGCCTTTATCTCGCGGAGACGGAAATTGACGCGTTAATTACACTTTATAAAGATCCAAACGATCCAGATCGTGTTTGCTGGCGTACGTTCGAAGACGACATCGATAAAGGTACGTTTTGCGTGATCAATTTATTTTCTATATTCTTCTGTGTTTGATAAAACTGATATTTCACCAACCAATTGTGTTCGTAGTGTTTACCGTGAAGGAACTTGAAAAATTGCCGAATTTAAGGGTTGAGGCGCCTCCGAAAGAGATAGCAGAACTGGGACGAAAAGGAGTGGCCGACTGGCAATGCGAGAAACCGGGAATAAGAGAACTTTGCGAGGAAGCGTTATTAAAAGTTCGACATCGCGTCAGCGAGAGGAGGATCTTCATCAAACAATTCTTCAAGGATTACGATCGGTACAAGCGCAACTGTTCTTGCGTTCGTGACGTATGAATTGAATTTATTGCTTGCAATTGCTTTTAGGTTCAATACAGGTCACGTGACACGTGCGCAGCTACGCCGGATTTTAAGAACCGCTGCTCTATTGCTCTCTGGAGAAGAGGAGTTTGCATTAGAACAGAGGTACAACGATGACTTGGGCTTCAATTACAATTGGTTCTTACAAGAACTCGAAGCTAAACCCATCGAAGAACCCTTGTATCATACGATGCTGAAGGAGAAGAGACAAGTCAACGCTGAAAAACCACCGGCAGAACCGACGTCTGACGAGACGAATATCGTTTTAATTTTGGCTAAGATCAAAGCTAAAATTGTACGCGATAGGATTAAGGTGAGTTACGAGATATAGATATTTTTTATCTGATCTCTCCTGACGATAATATTTTTGGTTTCTCTTCAATCCGAAGGTTACCGAGTTCATGAGCCAATACGATCCAAGGAAGGAACAAGTTATAAAAAGGACGGAATTTCTACGAGGTTTAGATCAACTGCGGTGTAACTTGAGTTGCGCGGAAATGGGAACCATCATGAAAGTTTTCCAATCGCCGATAAGGTATAAAGATTCTCGTCTTAAATTGTATAAAGCAATTATACTTCCTGATCACTATTTTGAGATTTGTATTATGTGATTTCACATCGAAGACCGGAGTATGTTGATTACGTTAAATTTGGAGAACTAATCGAGGAAGCTGTTGCCATGGGTAGCTTAGAACGGGCCCCACTTCTGGTACCCGTTCAGCACGTGCCTTCGGAAGCTTCACCGAAAACATTTTTGAATTTCGACGAAAGGCATCTAGCTACGTCTGCGGTGGACAAGCTGAGCAGAGCGCAACAACCGAATCTCGAGGAATTGTTCAAGGTCGGTACAACAAATGATTGCTTATATTCAAGTTCACTGAATGTCAATTTTTAAATTACAGGATTACGATAAAGAAAATGTTGGCACAGTTTCGAAAGAGTGTTTGATCAAAGCTCTGTCCGTCAGGCGTATGTTACAACTAATTAGTCAAAGGGAGCTGGACGCGATGCACAAATGCTTCTCCGTGGAGAGAGGCGGTCGTTTAGAACTCGACTATCGAGCATTCTTACGAGCTTTGTATCTGATGCAAGAGAACAGAAAACATTTACCATTCTAAATTATTTCAATTTCGAAATAATAAGTAAAAGAAGTTCTTACGTCTATTTAATGTTGTCATATGGGTTTGGGGTTTTACCTTTTTTAAAAATAGATTATTTTTAAATCAGTTGTATTTACTTTATTCTTTCCTACACAAAGTATGAAACCTGTTAGATCAGTTATTTTCTTATGTACCATTCTGATTGTTATGTGTACATACTTGGTATGATTCAACGGGAGTCAAAATATTTTCTGACCAAAGGTCTTCTTCCGTGTTTAACAGATATATAAAGAAGCGCGGGTATCGATTACTTTTAGTCACACGTAGTTCCTCTGGTCATTCGTGTGGCAATTAGACACTTGGAAATTATTTAAACGTTCTTTTAATTCCGATTCCTGTGTAATTCATCGTTAAAGGTTTGTAAAAAAATAATTTTAATACGTGAAAAGCCTTGATCAGTATGAGACTATTATTGCTGAACTATTCATAAAGATACCCAGGAAAATTGTTTCGGACCTTCAAGACACCGTCTGAAAATCTTTGCCTCAAATCCCTGATAGTAATTCTGTGATACCAGTACTCGTGGATGCATAGGTCGTAATATGCATATAGTAATGATCATTCCTGTCGACTAATTTTGATTTGAAATAATTTGGATATATGGTGAGAATACTTATGCAATTCTTTATAACGAGATTATATATACAAGGAGCTTCCGCTCTTCGGCTATTTCAAGTATAAGTATACATATAAGTGTTTCCTTGTCACGGTGACTACGTTACACGTGGTGAAATTCGTGTCATATGCACGGAGGACATGAAGGTAATTAAGTGGAGAAGCGAGGTCCTCGAGGTTGTGTAAAAAACTCGGAGGTCACGGCTCGTGACCCACTTTGTCCATCGACAACTGCTTCCTACTTAAAGAACATCTTGTTCTTCCCTCATTGAACGTAGCAAACGTAGGCATCCCTCGGACCGAAGAAATGTTGCTTTAGAAAAATCGTGTCGAGCTCTAATCGGATATCCTTTGAGAAGTTCACTGAACATTGAACATCAAACAGCAGATCGAAGATTTAATTTGAAGTTTCCTCTAAAGTATCGGTATTGAAGATTTTCATACATTTAGAAAGATTTATTTGAGGACTAAAGCTTGTTGTACGCGGATACTCTCATAATTTGATATTGATCAAATAACATTCTTGTGAACAGTTGTGCACAGTAGATAACTAGATATAACTAGATAGATATACGTAGATAATTGTTACACTGCTTTAGTGCTACGTGCGACTTAAGTCGAGTGTGAAAACAATTCTCATGATGAATTGCCTGATGGTATTTAATTAGGAACATTGATTATGTAGGATTTTCTTGCACCATTGTGAATACAGCTCATAAATTTTATGATAGAAAAAAAGAATCGTTGTGTAATTATATTTCTAATTAAAGATTAGAGGGAACGTGCCACGCACATGCTTTGGGATTTTAGGCGAGGAATTCTTACGCAGATAAATATTTCATAAGATCGTTAGTATGTACTCACGCTTGTTAAATTATACGGTTGTATATAATTGCTACATCCATTCTTAAACATTTCTCAGCTCATTTTTCAACGTTTCCTCATCACCCCGCTATAGGAATTCTCATTTTTGTCTAATGTTTTGATACCACGATTCATGGTTTGATACTCATGTGGGACATGCCATAGTACTGTAGATAAAAATTAAGCCTAAAATAATATGGATCCCATAAGAAATAATTTTCATCAAATTAATCAAAATTTTTCATAATAATTGTTTAATTTATAGATTCAAAAATCTCGAAATGAAACTAATTTTCGCATTTCCCTTAATTTACTTCGTCGTCACCTTTACTGAAGCTGGAGTACCGTTACCACAACCAGGTGATTCCCAAGATCATTTATCGGAAAACTGTCAGATACCAAAATGTCCCGTTATGAAAGATCAAGAAAAGGCACTTGCTCTACCTTACCCCATGGACTGTTTACAATACGTTGAATGCAAAGGATCAGAAACGCGTGTTTTAGCCTGTCCACCAGACGAAGTTTTTGACAAGGTAAAACTAATAAATGTGTTACGTTAAAAGTCATTCAAAATTATTTATATCTAATTTTAATACATTCAGAAATATTTTAAAACTCGTGTACAACGGCATGATTGAAACTATACACGTAGTGTCGCAAAATAATACGTTTGATTGCAAGTCCATTTTTTTAAAAACTATTTCGGTTATAGAGTTATTTTATATTTTGTAATTATTGCAAGTATTATATTTGGGTATGGTACGATATGACCCATGAACTGACATTTTTAGGGATGAAAAGGAAAGAGTAAAAAACCCTGAACGTAAAATGTTAACCACGGGTTTTTATTAGTTTTTCAGATATTAGCGGGAAACTTTCTATGCAATTTATTGCGTCCCGCTTGCACAAGGCATAGATATAACTCACACGCTGAAGAATGTATGTGTTAAGTATGTGACAATTCTATACCGACAACTGTGTCGAATATCCAATGATGCAAACAAATGCGAAATAACTAGAAGAGAAAATCCGTGAATAATACACTCAGGGTTCTCTACTCCTTCCCCCTCACCCCTAAGAAATTCAATTTATTCTAAAGCTTGGGTCATATTCTACTTTATCCTCGTATGTTATTAAAATATGTTATTTTATAATACTACTGTACACCTTATAAGGAAGAAAAGTGAATAAGTGGCGTACATTTTTTAGCAATAATGGATGATTTGTATATACATTCGTGCGTTACCCGTACGGAGGTCTGTGACTCGTATCCCGAAACAACCCCTTTTTCGATCTACAAGGGCGCCACGTGTAGCACTAGGCAGTCGAGTCTAGAAGAGGGCCACGAACTTGAACCACCCCAGATACCCGTGAAACACGGTCCCATCGTATCCTATTACGACGTTCCAGAGTGCACGTGGCTATTGTCGTCCAGCGCTTTACCTGACACGTGCCAATTTTCAATTCCCCAATACGTATGACGCGAACAGCTGCTTGACTTTTTGATGTTACACTTGACTGAGGGTCTGACCTCGCGTGAACTCCCATCGTCTGAAAAACGTCCGCTGTTTCGTCCTTTTTAATTAGAACGTAGGATCGACTGTATACTTCAGGAATAAAAAATTCATAACTTAAAGGGGAGCTTGCCAGAGAACACTTAATAGACACCTGTCACTGCAGATAGAAAGTTTCATTAATAAGTTCCCATTTTTGTTCCAGGGAACTTCCTCTTGCGGTCCTCGGGATAAAATCCACTGTGTGCCTTGTTACCAACAAGCACCATGAACTTATTGCTTGATTTTTTTAAATAAATAGTAGTAAACAACTAATAGTTTTATTATTGTATTAAATTTAGAAATATCATGCACAAATACAAAATAATTTCGATAATGCAGGACACGTATATTTTCTTCGTAGCCTTTACTTCTACGTATACTAACATATAATACATATTGCTCTATATGTACTATTAACTATCAAGGAATATCATATATCCTTGCATTAATCATGTTTCAGTTTTAATCGTAAATATTTCTCTGCTG
>SMSR01012455.1:4956-52796 GCA_019453355.1 Ceratina japonica
GAAAAAATTTTATTAGCTCGTACCGCGGGCATAATAACGCGCACGTTGAATGCGTAATGTCGGACCGGAGCCAGCGTCGTCAGGGCCGCATCTCGGCCGACTTTATCTTCCGAGATTCTCCGACCTGTCTGCCTTCGCAGATCTTTTTTCAACGCGCCGGAACAACGGAGCAGCGAGGTTCCCCCGAACGGGAACGGGGGGCGATCGAACGCGTTTTCACGCGCCTCGTGGGTGAATATCGCCGGTCGTGATCGCAGGTTCTACTGTTACGGATTTCCCGATGACGTCCCGACGACGACGACGCGTATTCCTACGGACGCGGCGTTATGGGCCGTGAATAATACGAGATCCCGCATGTTTCCAACATCGGAATAACGTTCACAATTTATTCGGGGAGTCTTATTGAGAATTGTTAGGACTTGAAACGGTTATGGTCGGTTAGGTTGAAATTGAATTTTCTGGCGAATTTAATACGACCGGCCCTGGCAGTCGCGCGCGTACAACTACTACTACTACTACTAGCACGCGCGGGACGGAGTTGCAGCAGGCGCAGCTCGGGACCCGTTTTACGATTATTCCCCTAACCGAGCCGTAACTTCATCACGCATCCTTCGTAACAGTTATACTGCAACTGATTCGGGATAGTTTCGCCGGGAGTTCCACGTATACGCGAGTCAAAGACGAGCCGAGATTTCATCTACCTCCGCCAATTGCCAACGGAGCTTCTCGTTTTTCATACGCGAGCGAATTCATTTCGCATTCCTTACTCCCGTTCACCAGGAATCATCATGTGTTCGAATATCCGTCTAACATATCTCTGAATGAACTTCGCCGATGTCTCACCCACCTTTGAAAGATTATAGCGGTGTTCGATTTCACTGCTTTCAGATCGTAAAACAATCTGTGACATGCGTTTGAATTAATACGTATGTAAATCATAAACCGTATAGAACGCGTCAAGAACCAAATCGTGAACTACCTGTACGTTTAAAAATATAATATNTATTAGAAAGATGACTAGATTTCTCCACTTTTCGACGACGTGTCGCGACCTCTTTTTCAAGTATTAAACTGGACGGCGGGCACGCGATAGTTATCGGAAATCGTGCGATATCTTCATAGAGCCAGGAGTCGCGTTATGATTCACGGCGCTCGTAAATCTCGTAGCCGAGGCCTGTAGATCGCGGATAACATACGCGTCGGATACTTCACGCAACGAGATCTGCGTGGTCCAGCTCGGCCGGAATGTCGTTTTTTCTCTTTATATTAGCACGCCGAGCGAGCTAGCTAGCGTCCGCCAGAAACCGGAGTCGAATCTCTCGTTCGGCTCGCGAATTACGACATAAAAACCGATTGGCAGACCGCGGATTCTAAGAATTCATAGAAAAATTGAAGACGCCATAAAATAATTTCATTAAATAATTAAAAGTTTCGTAATGGTACATTACGTAACGAGTGATCACCTATTTTGCGCATTCGTTACGTATAGAATTTATATTTTTACATAAATTATATAGAATTTATGTTATATGTTAACATAGAATTTATATTTTAACATATTTTTTCTAACGAGTGCGTAAAATTCATAGTGAAGTATTTTACGCACGCTAAACTTATTTTACGCACGCTATGAATGCGTGCGATAATGTCATATTTTACGCACGACGTTAGGAAAAATAATTTCATTCACTCGTTCCCACAATTTTTGTCGAAGAAACGACGGGATCGATTAAATTTATTGTACGAGTGTATAAAAATATCAGGAAGAGATGCAACGATTGCCAAATCGCAGTTAAACGATTGTACAATTTAATTTCGCGAAAGTGTAAGAACTCTTACACGCGAAGTACACGAGGATTCGATCGAGCTCCTCGAGGAACTCCTTCGGTCGCGGGCAGAGCGGATTCGATGAGCGTGCACGTGTTTACGCGTGGGCGTGGGTGCCGTAACAGCGAGCTGCACGTGACGGTGTTAGAAGAAACGGAAGAGATCGAAGCGGCTCGACGTAACTCGATAAAAAGCGGTATTAATTCTCTCGAGAGCTGTTTTCCCATGGCCCTTGCTAGTTCGCAGGTTTGCCAGTGTAATTGTACGGGAAATCCGGAACTCGACGGAGGGCCTGTGCGTTGCACGGTCTGCTTTATATGGAAATCGTGTGCGAACACTTTATAATTGCCACGTTTAACCCATTTGCGTTATTAGCGTATGCGTACAATTTTCCTGGTCACTTTCATAGAAAAGATTATATCTAATTAATCAGATTTTGCTTATTTGTGGTCTGCAGCGTATAATGTAAACGGACTAAAAAGTAGTGTGTGAAACTACATAGAAATTTAAAGGATTCAGTAATAGAACTGATTTCGTGCGAATTTGTTAACTAATTCAAGAGTAATCTGATGTATCTTGTTTGCATACTGATTAAAAGCAAGCCTTCGTTTCACCGAGCACGGTTTTGCCAATTGTCTGGATTTAGAAAGTTCTGGCAGTGGAAAAACAACGAGGAAACGCCTTTCAACGATTCTTGCATAAATTAACTAGAATCGTTTCGCCTACCATCGACTCCTAAACGGCCGGTAATAGAACGATGAGAAATTACTGAAAGAACGCACAATCGCTCACATTGTAAATTACTCTCTTCGTAAACGAGGAAGCAGGTTTAAAGAAATATTTTTCCGCGAATCTTCTGTCTTTCCTTCCGATTCCATCGTTGACATTATACACTATTAAAATAAATGTACATGTATACTTTTTTCACCGTAAAATTTCTTAATATAAGATAATTTCTATATTCATGAAGTCGAAGAGTCAAGGAGTTTTCGTGGGAACGCGTTGATGTGAACGACTTGATCCTCGCGCGTGCAACGGTGCATCAGTCACGCGGACAGCCGAGACAGAAGCTCGGAGTGGAACAAATGATCCAGATGAAATTCATGCCAAAATTTGGCCCGGAAAATCGAATAATATTCAATGACCCGCACAAGATCAACAGTGAATTTCGTAATACTATTTTTAAGAGATAATTCCTGTCTAGATTTAATTTTCTAAGTTGATCGCAAGCATTTTATCGTGAGATTTATGTTAACGAAAAATTATTGTTTGCATTTACGGCGACGCGCGTAACGCAAATTTATGCGTCCGAAAGAGAAGGCGACCGACTCGAGTTTTCGGTTCGCTCGCAACTTTTATTGCCGCCACATCCATTTCACTATCACGGTATACCTGGCATTATTCGTCTGCTCGTTATAATTGCTCCATTGTGCGCGAGGTCGCTGCGAGTAAACTTTTAAAAATCGTTGTGCCCTGAATTTCTCGCACGAAACTTCTTTACGACGTAAAACGAACCCGATGACGCAACCGATCCTCGCGTTCGGTGAGAAGCGCCGATCATAAACGCGTTGATCACAAGCTCGGCGAAGAATTCTACGCTTCTACAAAACGCGATCGAAAAAGACGTCCAGGAATAACAAGGGAGATTTGATTCGATCGTAAAATAACGATGACGATCGGAGAGAACGTGTGACACGTTTGAATACCGGTCATCGACGTCCGACTACTTGCCCGATCTACTCTGTTATTCGATACGTAATGTACTAAATTCCGCAAGTGCTTCGGAAATAAATTCGAAAATGACTCTCAATTTGCAGAACGCAGAAGTAATAAAATAAACCGCGATCTCGTCGATTTCCGTTTACTACACTCTGTAGCTGATTCAGTTCCTCGCGATCTCGCGCGAGACCTGTACTCCAATAAACTTCGTCTCTCACGCGACAACCAGAACATGCGAACACGAGCTGAATACGCGCGATCATCGTCGCCCTCTAATAACGCTTAACGACCGGAGAACAGTGCGTTATCCGCGACCCGGACGACTAGTTACAAAAATGTTCTCTCCGTCGAGTTTGACAAAAAGACGGCCGCGTCGAGAAGGTAATGGCGAATAAACGAGGCCGAGGGATAGAAAAATGATCGGCCGAAACTCACCGGAACGAGCGCGAAAACGGGAAGCCGATCCTCAGTGAAGGGAAAAAATTTTATTAGCTCGTACCGCGGGCATAATAACGCGCACGTTGAATGCGTAATGTCGGACCGGAGCCAGCGTCGTCAGGGCCGCATCTCGGCCGACTTTATCTTCCGAGATTCTCCGACCTGTCTGCCTTCGCAGATCTTTTTTCAACGCGCCGGAACAACGGAGCAGCGAGGTTCCCCCGAACGGGAACGGGGGGCGATCGAACGCGTTTTCACGCGCCTCGTGGGTGAATATCGCCGGTCGTGATCGCAGGTTCTACTGTTACGGATTTCCCGATGACGTCCCGACGACGACGACGCGTATTCCTACGGACGCGGCGTTATGGGCCGTGAATAATACGAGATCCCGCATGTTTCCAACATCGGAATAACGTTCACAATTTATTCGGGGAGTCTTATTGAGAATTGTTAGGACTTGAAACGGTTATGGTCGGTTAGGTTGAAATTGAATTTTCTGGCGAATTTAATACGACCGGCCCTGGCAGTCGCGCGCGTACAACGTACAACAACTACTACTACTACTAGCACGCGCGGGACGGAGTTGCAGCAGGCGCAGCTCGGGACCCGTTTTACGATTATTCCCCTAACCGAGCCGTAACTTCATCACGCATCCTTCCTAACAGTTATACTGCAACTGATTCGGGATAGTTTCGCCGGGAGTTCCACGTATACGCGAGTCAAAGACGAGCCGAGATTTCATCTACCTCCGCCAATTGCCAACGGAGCTTCTCGTTTTTCATACGCGAGCGAATTCATTTCGCATTCCTTACTCCCGTTCAACAGGATTCATCATGTGTTCGAATATCCATCTAACATATCTCTGAATGAACTTCGCCGATGTCTCACCCACCTTTGAAAGATTATAGCGGTGTTCGATTTCACTGCTTTCAGACCGTAAAACAATCTGTGACATGCGTTTGAATTAATACGTATGTAAATCATAAACCGTATAGAACGCGTCAAGAACCAAATCGTGAACTACCTGTACGTTTAAAAATATAATATTTATGAACGGTACTTGTAATGATTCAACGATGATACGAGACACGATACGATATAACGTGGACGTGCAGCATCTGGAAAGCGTAACAGGGAATCGAGGGCCAATCGGGGGAGCAATGACGCAACGCGAAACGAAACGTTAGCGTGTGTTATTTCGCGGTGTTCGCGAAAGCCGCTCGTTAGCGCGATTATTAACCAGCGGCGTGGCGTGCTCGTCGGGGCTGATTCACCGTGCCGAAGTTGCGCCCGATCCGACGATCGAACAATGAGGATCGAAAAAGAGCCACGGACCGTGAGATACGCGCCGGTAATAAGCCAGCCGGGGTTCATTAAGCGCATTGTTGCATCCCGACGAAACTCTGTCCCTTTTCCTCGGCTACGCCGATTTCGCCTTCTTTCACCGGTACCGAAAGGAAGCCGCGGACAGCCGGACCGTTTATTTATCCACGCTCGACCCGACGCGCGATGAAAGGACCCGTGAAAATTTCCAACGCGTCGCGTCGATCACCCGCGATTTCCGTGCATATCTGTTTGTCGTATTCAATTTTCGGACGTCATTAAATCAATTCCTCTTCGATCTTCCGACAAATCTTCCATTGCGAAATAAAATTTGATAAATTTAAATCTAGATTCGGGCACACTAATGTCATCGCGAGATGCTCATGTAAGGCAAACAGACTCAGGCCGGTATTCATAGTCGTTACTTATTCTTGAGATCGAATTAAGCATTTGCTATCACTGTCTATCCCATATTTCCCGTCCTTGTCTTGTACAGGAAACACGGACTTAAGCGAATGCTTAAGGCGACCTTAAAAATAAGTAACGACTATGAATACCGGCCTCAGTCACCTATTCGATATTTTCAGTGATTCCAGCCCTACCATTAGACAAAAGCTTCGAGATCATTTTTCATCTGACTAGCAAAAACAACGATCTAACTTGCTTAACTTTGTTTTGTTTCTACGGTTCTTCTTTTTTTTTGTGTGTGTTCTTCTTTTTGAATCTTATACATAAAATCGACCATTATCTTATTGTCTGCTCAAACGTACTGCCTGTATATATACTTCAATGTATTATAAAGGGTTTTTTTTATAGCCCGTAAATAAATAAATAAATAAATAAATAAATAAATTCTGATTCAGGAGGAGATAGCCAGTTTTATAGTAATCGACCTTTTCTATTGGAATTTTATCGTACGAAGCGATTAATAGACACGCGCGCGTATAGTTGCGGTAAAGTTAATTCGCTGATTCACGCGGTCTAATTAGCCAATGATCCCGCGCATAGATTCGTGAAGATATAGACGATGAATCATCAATGTTTATTTCCAAGCGGCGAACATGACAACGTATCGCGTCACGATTTATAGAGATAGCGTTTCTGTCTTCGATCGTCAATGACGGCATTATCGGTTGCCAAAAGAACACACTGGATTTTAGTGTTAGCCCAGGTCGTGCGACTGAAAGAGAAAACAGGATTAGGCTCGTTTCTAGCACAGATATAACCCAACAATGACCGTGCAGCGGTAAATAAAATCGTGGGAGGCAACGACAAACAGACCGCCGTACATCCAAAGCAAATAACCGAAATAAACGGCCTCCCGTTATAATTATCGCGACGCACCATCCCCGCGAGAATAAATGCGAGCAGAGCCTAAAAAATGCAGAATGTTTCTAATGCAAGGATCTGTGTTTGCCCCCGAAGAGCAACGCAGTTGCTCGATGTTCGACGACCGATGCTTGAGAAGATACAGCGGGGTCTATAAATATTCGTACGTTCGTGCATCGATTTCAATGAACGAGCCGGCCTCGATCAGATCCGTACGATAATTATGTCAATCGCGTCGAACGGGAATAAGATAAAGGATGCGCTAGCCGGCTAAAGTAATTAATATTCCAGGGGCGAGCTAATGGCGTGCATGTACCCGGCATTATATCGGTTGATTGAGCTCTCTCGAAAATTCGCTGACTCCTTGCTGCTCATTATTTCAAGCAAGCCCCCTATAATACACCGACGCCCCTTTTTCTCCGCCGGAGAATTAAACGAACGCGCCTTCTCCGCTCTCCTCGCCTTTCTCTCTCTCCCTCTCGCTCCGTAAGCTTCGTTACTTTTGTGTCGTGTTCGAGATCGAAAGGTTTCTCGTTTTATTCGTACCGGCGCTCGCCGGGAGGGAGTACCGATCGGCGGGCGTCAACGAGTCGAAAGCTTAAAAGGTGAAATTAGAACCAGTGTCTCTTCTCCCGGAACATCCTCGTTTCTCTAGCCGTTTACTCGAATACACCGCGCGATAAACGGCGATCTATTTTGCGTATCGCGAATAATAGAAGCGAGGCGAGAAGTCCATCGCGTGGAAATTCGTTTAGAAACGAGATCGAGCGAGGAGACATATGTAAAAGGCCGGGAGAAGACGAGGCAGTAGAATGACAACTCGCGCCAGAAAATAGGCTGTATATTAATACCATCCTTATTAAACCGTGCGTGTTCCGAGTTTGATCCGTAACGTTCAGGCGTGGCCAGAAGTTAATAAGCTCGGCTTCTGCCAAATGCCTGGCCGACCCCGTAGCGCGATCAAACAAACTCCGCTCGTCCAGGGACGAATTCCGACGTACACGCAATTTATACGTCTCTCTCTAGCGCGGAAACGATAAGGAAGCCGAGAGATAGAGAATCGTAGCTGGCCGTCGGTTCTTCCTTGTTTCGAGCGACGCGGAGACACGTCCCTCGCGGAGTCATACACCGGGTCTAATTCTAGCCGGCGAAGCAAACGATTTTAGATAAACAATTGGGACGATCGCGCACGGTGGTATTCCGTCAGCTCGAATTTTGGCGAAGCGCGAGACTAAAAGCTACACGCCATACCGGGTGTTAGAGGAATGTACCGGCGACGACGTGCCACGGATGTTTGGTAGTGCAAGCCCCGTTCGGGGATTGGGTTGTGTAACGCCGCCGACGGCCGACGGAAACGCGAATAGAAAAGGAAGAGCGAAGATTTGTGCCAGCTACTGGTTAAACGTGCCCCGTCAACGATTCCGCTTTCCTCGCATCGTTGCGTGACACTCCGTCCGTGGACGTGGACCGTTTCGGCCAACGTGATTCATTCATAGCTGAGATGAACCTTGCAATTACGTCGACCCACATAATCCTTTCTCTAGATCTCAGCCAATTTTTATATAACATATAATTGATGGAACGCAGAACTTTTTCCCATACAATGCGTATGTTTTTCTTTATTTTTCATAGTATGAATGAAGTCAATCGTCTACGTGCATTGTTAAATCGTTTTCGAAATAAGAGATTGAATTCCATACGAGAGACTTTCGAGATTAAATGGCGAACGCGTATTGAACAGGAATTCGATCGTATCTTGAACCTGTTCGTCCGGAGGGAAGGCAGCAAGTGTACTCGAGGGTTCGAATCGAAAACACATTGGCCCGAAAATACATCCCTTTTTCGATCGGGAATAGAAGCCTGCTCGAAAATAAAACGTCGTGTCGTCGTTGGCATCGCGAAGAATTGGGTCGATGGATTCTCCTCGGAGCACGTATGCCCAGGAAATGCGCGAGAAAACTCGTTTTACGAGCAGCACCCTTTATCGCGACGCGGCGACCTGAAACAGGGAAGATGTGTTCTTCCACCCACGTGGCCACTCTCGAAACGAGACTGAGAGAAAGAGAGAGAGAGAGAGAGAGAGAGAGAGAGAGAGAGAGAGAGAGAGAGAGAGAGGAGTCGACGACGTTCGTTCGGTTGTCAGCGTGCTCTGTGCACTCGTAACGCGTCCGACCCGAAATAGAAAGTGTCACTCGGGTTTAGGAGCGCTAGTTATCGGTTAATAGCTCGCGAAGAGGAAGGAAGAGCCGTTCCCCTTGTCGCGTGAAAATACGAGTGAAATATAACGGAAGTGTAGCCATCGCGTCGAGAGAAAAATTGTTATCGACTGTTCTACGCCGACATCGATCGGTCGATCAAAGACGGCAGCGATTACGAAAAAAGAACACGAATTCCATCCATTTTTAATAATGTACACCGTCTCCGCGGTTTTTNAAGAAAAATTGCTATCGACTATTCTACGCCGTCGATCGGTCGATCAAACACGGCGGCGATTACGAAAAAAAAACACGAATTCCATCCATTTTTAATAATGTACACCGTCTCCGCGGTTTTTCTCTATTTCACGCTCAAGGACCTTCGACGAGATCGCGGCAATTTTCAACAAATTCCTTCCTCGCTCATCTTGCGGTTTTCCATCGTACCCAGAACCGCATCCTTGGATGCGGCCTTTCTCTAATTTGTCGCCGGTTCGACAAATGACTTCTAAGTTCTAACGAGCTCAGAACTGACCACCGAGCTGATCTAACAAAATTTAGAAATTCGATATAGATCTGCCGGTGCTCTTATTTTTATAAAACCGATTTCCAGTTTGATTATTCTAATATCAAATTGTTCTTTCTAAATAAATTTCAATGTTAATTCGTACCGTTTTCGCTAACCCGTCTCACGGGAGCTCCAAGTGTCCGCCGAGCGAACCGAGTACAGCAAGTTCACTTACCTAAAACAGAAAATAAAAGAAATCACATTTTAATCACCGGTTCACGAATTTTTTCTTTACGATCCTTCGGAAAACGTGAGCGCAATAACCTTAAAGAAAACGGGGATATTACGCGATCGTTGCATAAGCATTGTTATTTATCATGATGCGAATTGCCAGAACGTTCATGTTAAAATAATAACGCGGCGGCTGTTGCCAATGTCACCAAAAACAAAATCGGCTGACGGAAATCGGCTTGTTATTCCCGGCAATATTATGCTCGCATCAGGCGTTTAAACGCTGGCAATTTATTGACCGTCTCGTGTTTGTCTTCCCTCGTAATCGCTGTTAATAATATTACAAACTTAACACGATCTTAAATCAAAACCGCAGTTCGCGGACCGGATTCAAGCCGAATATCATCGCGAGCTTGCCAGCGAGAATTGTCTAATCCTCGACGTTCATTATGCGAATTTCTCAGCCGCGCAATACGTCTACGTACTTCGGTCGACGCATGAACGCTGTTCTCGCGTCGTTCATCGGAATCAGGATAAATAAAATAATAAGACGCTTTATGACCGGCGTACCGAGTCAGTAGCCCGGATTCGTTTTCTGTTGTAACACAGACGCGTTTACTTATCTTGGAGCCGGAGTCAGGAGTTACGGTGAATTCGGATTTGCCGAGATTCGGAACGGGATAGTTGAAACCGTACGCCACCCTGCGGCGCGTTGGAAAATATACAAAGGTCACGAACCCTGATCTTCACCGTGGCGATTTTCCTCCACGATTCCAGAAACGCTTCTATAAACAATTCCGCTCGCCCCTGATTCACGCGATTCGACGCACGTTCTATCGATCATCGAGGATCGCGTCGGGTTTAAAAAATAAACTGGGAAACGACGGACAATTGCAAAATTCATAAATCAATGATACACGAAACATATCTGAGGCATCGTGCGATTCGCTCGTACAAAAAAATCATTTGTACGAGATTACTGAAAATTTTTAGATTCATGAGTTCCCGTCATAATGGAATGAATCACTTTTTTTGATACGCTTCCAAGAATTCCGTGTCAACGACATCGTCGATAAACGGTAACGACGCCTGTCCCAGATTTCTTCATTGCATAAAAAAAAATTTTGCGATGACACACGATCGGCGATGCGTACGAGATCAACGAAATCGGCAGACACGGAGAGACGCGAGCTCTCCTTAATTCAATATTTGCTCTTTCGGAGCCGAAGGGGAAGAAGGCGAGGCAGCAGCCCTCGTGGCAGAATTAAAACGGGCGACGACAGCTTTATGAAATCACGAAAGTCGGCACGCATCTTTTTTTCCAGCCGGGCCTCGAGCGAGAGAAACGTTATCAATTCAACTCTTCTTGTTCTTCATTAGAAACGACGAGCTGCTCGAGACGTTTCGCTCGTATCCGAGTTCGTCCAAAGTAATTACGTAAATTGAAACGACCAGTAGATCTGTTTTAAAAAATATAATGTCACTTCCTGACGTCGCGGAAGGAAAAATAAAGGGCGAACACGGCCGGCCCGGTTCTATCAAAATGTGTAAAATGTAACGAGATAACGGAAAAAGCGAGGGCCAGAAGCGAAGGAGACTCTCGGACGAGTTAAAGGGTGTCGAGAGGATGAAAGGTAGGAGCGAACGGGCCGAGAGGTAGAAGAAGTAGACGGTTGGTAAGCATGTGCTCGCCCCGAGCCTCCCTCTTTCTCTCCTTCTTTCTCGATCTCCGCCTCTGGCAAGCCCGTTAGGCTAACTTGGGAGTTCTATTTGCGTCTTGACTTCTTACGTCTTGCCCTCTCCCACCCTCTTCGCCGTTTCGGTCTGTCCGTTTTCCTCTTCGGCTTCCCCCCTTCGAGAGAGGCTCGCCGTCTATCTAGCGACCGCCGGTCACCAACGCGGTCAGAAGTTAATCCAGATCATCGATGCCACCGCGTGGAACTTGCTCGAACAATTTCCAAAGCTTACGTTTTAAATAAATTTAATTTGTTAACAATCGTCGACGTATACCGTTGTCCATAGAAAGGACCTTCTTTTGTTAACGTCAAACGGAATGCGTACCGTTCATCTTCAGGGAAGAAGTTTAAATTCTATAAACACGTGTTTCCACTCGTAATCGAATCTAGAACGAGATACTTACGCGATGCACCCCGTTTTACCCCGCTCATCAACATTCCGCTATCAAATCCAATTTGAAATTCCCGAGTTAACGTTCGCGATGGTATTCGTACGGTCCGCGTTGGTAACTCTCCGTGATCCTGAAACGTGATCTCATCTTCCGCGGGCGGACGCGCGGTATTTCGTCGGGATTACGTTTGCCCGCGCGCGTAAGTCTCGTTTCGATGAAAAAGGAAAATCAAGGATGGACGAGTAAAAAAAAANAGATCATCGATGCTACCGCGTGGAACTTGCTCGAACAACTTCCAAAGCTTACATTTTAAATAAATATCATTTTTTAACAATCGTCGACGTATACCGTTGTCCAAGGAAGGACCTTCTTTTGTTAACGTCAAACGGAATGCGTACTGTCCATTTTCACGGAAAAATCCAGATCATCGGTGCCACCGCGTGGAACTTGCTCGAACCATTTCCAAAGCTTACGTTTTAAATAAATATCATTTTTTAACAATCGTCGATTTATACGGTTGTCCATAGAAAGGACCTTCTTTTGTTAACGTCAAACGGAATGCGTACTGTCCATCTTCACGGAAAAATCCAGATAATCGGTGCCACCGCGTGGAACTTGCTCGAACAATTTCCAAAGCATACGTTTTAAATAAATTTCATTTATTAACGATCGTCGATGTATACCTTTGTCCAAGGAAGGACCTTCGTTTTTTGTTAACGTCAAACGGAATGCGTACTGTCGATCTTTACGGAAGAAGTTTAAATTCTATAAACACGTGTTTCCACTCGTAATCGAATCTAGAACGAGATACTTACGCGATGCACCCCGTTTTACCCCGCTCATCAACATTCCGCTATCAAATCCAATTTGAAATTCCCGAGTTAACGTTCGCGATGGTATTCGTACGGTCCGCGTTGCTAACTCTCCGTGATCCTGAAACGTGATCTCATCTTCCGCGGGCGGACGCGCGGTATTTCGTCGGGATTACGTTTGCCCGCGCGCGTAAGTCTCGTTTCGATGAAAAAGGAAAATCAAGGATGGACGAGTAAAAAAAAACGGAGAACGAGAGAGACTTGGGCGAACATTTTGCACATCTTTACATCCGCGCTTGAATATATTTTTATATCGTCGAGCCCGCGTCGACGCACGATGACACAAAGATCTCTCCCCTTTCCACGCAAACAAGCACGAGAGAAGACTCTCTTAACGAGTACCTTGAATTTATAAAATCGCCTCCGTGGAAGCTGTTTTTCCTCTGTAACTACAGTTCGTAAACTTCGTCGCTCGTTCTCCTTTTACTCTTTCGCACCGCGTTTCGTTGATATCTGCGAAACGGTCCTCGCCCGATACCAATTCGCGAATTTTTTTCTACAGGAAAACGTCGCGCCCACGCGGCGATAATTTTCCGTCGGGTTTCACCGAGTTCCGTTATCTCGTTAGCGCGGTTCACCGGAGATCGGCGTTCTCCGGTGATTACAGAAAATCGTCCCGCTGATTAATAGCGACGCCGCGGAGTGGGTGGCTCTCGCCACGACGAATTATGGAAGGCAGGTGCCGCGAAAGAAACGCGGCTCGTCTCGGTTCGACGATTTCTTTATTCGCCGATGGGAACGCGTCGTCGCGTCGCTGAAAAGTTACTGGCGTTCGGGAGACGGAATCCGGGCGAGGGACCCGTGAAAAGGAATGAAAAAATTTTGCTCGTTTCGAGGGAACGCGCTTAATGAAGCGAAGCACCGCGGACGACATTTTTATTATATGATCGATGCCGCGTGCCCGTTCGGAATTACCGGCACCAAGATAACCAGTACGAGGGTAGGATTAAGACTTCTGAGAAACGAGCTACTTTGTAGCGTCTTCGCGGTTCGCCTATACTCGATCCAGGACGATCGAAATAAAAAATTTATTTATTTATTTATTTAATTCACGGGTAATTAACCCTTTTACATATTGAAGAGAGCGGTACAGAGCAGTAAAAAAAAAAGAAAAAGAGATATTATAACGACTGAGAAGCAAAAAAAGAACAAAGCTTTCTTCTAATAACTGAGCTAGATAATACGTATAAAAATAATACGTTCACCTCTTTCTGTATGAGCGTTCTCAGAAAATAACATTCCGTTACCTGTCAAAAGTTACGCTTACCGAAATAACAGAGCTGCCCGAACAAGTCCCAATTACTGATTCACTCATTTTCTACGCGACCGCTCGTCCGACTGACTGTACTACCAAAGCTGAATCTCGTTTTTGTATCTGTCTGCCGATTCGACGGCGCGGGCGGCTGCCCCGGGGTGAGAAAACCGATTTTCCTGTGCCGCGTGGTCTACAGACAGTGGGACAGACCGGTTCGTACGGTCGACCCGTTTATCGTGACTCATTCGCGAAAACGTGGAGTGCTGCCAGCCGACGAGGATGAGGAGAACGGTTGGCACTTCGACCCTCGCTGGCAATACATCATTCGGCTTCTCGTTTCTAGTTTTAATATCCATCTCGCGCGCGTTTTACGCGCCGCGACATCCAATTCGTCCGTTTGTCGTTTCGCTTATACGTATATTTAGCGATCGGTTCCTCCGTCGCCCACGACGGTCCACGCTCGACCGCGAAAGCAAAAGACCCGATGATGTCCGGTCCGCGCTCGCCGCCGAAAATAATGTACAAAATATTTTCCGCCCGATAGAACGGCTCGATGATTCAAGTAGTGACGCACTCGCTCGTGGGCCGCGTCGTTCTCGAAGAGGCGACAGTGGAAAATAATGATGTCGGATCTTTCGTTGACTTTTCTACTGACGATTCGCGAAACCAACGAATTCGGCAGTTTTGCGTGTGATTACACGCATCACGAACGAGCGTGCGTTGCGTTGTACGTTGTTTTCGAAGTTTTTCGTCAAGCTGACAAATTTATGACCATCGGGAATCATTTCTGTTGATATACATGCGATACGAGCGAACACCCTTTCCTGGAGGGAAGATTTTCTTTAAAAGGATCATCGTAACGTCAATTGCCGTTAACATAGGAAGACTGAATAAACGAGCGCGAAATTGAAATTCGCCGAGGGCGAGACATCGCGATCGACGAAACGATCCGAGGTGAACGGCGACGGCGCTCGTGTTTTGTAACGGAACGAATTTTTTTGCCCGGGTCCCCCCGTCAAGATAATGTCTCAACTGACCGGTGCCCGAGAGTCGTTCGCGCATCGATCTGAAACGAGTTTAAGTAGCCGGCAAAATCGTTTACACCTCCGAACCAAAAACCCATTCGTCCGGAGGGCCCCGCGCGGTGATTACGGACCGACGAGCCTCTTTCTATAGACGCAAAACATTCCCCGCGGATAAGTACACGAGACATATGTAAGACCGATCGCTCGTCCCTCTTTTTTCCTCGTTTTTCGCCGCGCCGATAAAATAGCCGCGGATAAAGCCGGTCCCGTGTTACGGGGACGGAGAGAAAAACGCGGACCGGCGCCCGAGTCGTTAGTACTTTATGCTCGTTTTTTTTCGTTCTCTTTCGCGAGTCGAAATTGCTCGTCGGCGATGAAAAGAAACGATTACGGCTCTCTGCATATGTAAACAGGTATGCTTGTTACGATAAAGACGTAGAATAATAAAAGTTTAGTGGTCCTTTATGGAAATAAACCCCGAGCACGCTGTCAGAGAATTGATTGGTAGTACGCGGCGTTATCGTGTCCCTTTGAGTTCCGACGCGACGATTTGCATCGATCGAAGACACCTAGTAAATAATTTACCTGACACTCGTCTAAAAATACNTAATGATGTCGGATCTTTCGTTGACTTTTCTACTGACGATTCGCGAAACCAACGAATTCGGCAGTTTTGCGTGTGATTACACGCATCACGAACGAGCGTGCGTTGCGTTGTACGTTGTTTTCGAAGTTTTTCGTCAAGCTGACAAATTTATGACCATCGGGAATCATTTCTGTTGATATACATGCGATACGAGCGAACACCCTTTCCTGGAGGGAAGATTTTCTTTAAAAGGATCATCGTAACGTCAATTGCCGTTAACATAGGAAGACTGAATAAACGAGCGCGAAATTGAAATTCGCCGAGGGCGAGACATCGCGATCGACGAAACGATCCGAGGTGAACGGCGACGGCGCTCGTGTTTTGTAACGGAACGAATTTTTTTGCCCGGGTCCCCCCGTCAAGATAATGTCTCAACTGACCGGTGCCCGAGAGTCGTTCGCGCATCGATCTGAAACGAGTTTAAGTAGCCGGCAAAATCGTTTACACCTCCGAACCAAAAACCCATTCGTCCGGAGGGCCCCGCGCGGTGATTACGGACCGACGAGCCTCTTTCTATAGACGCAAAACATTCCCCGCGGATAAGTACACGAGACATATGTAAGACCGATCGCTCGTCCCCCTTTTTTCCTCGTTTTTCGCCGCGCCGATAAAATAGCCGCGGATAAAGCCGGTCCCGTGTTACGGGGACGGAGAGAAAAACGCGGACCGGCGCCCGAGTCGTTAGTACTTTATGCTCGTTTTTTTTCGTTCTCTTTCGCGAGTCGAAATTGCTCGTCGGCGATGAAAAGAAACGATTACGGCTCTCTGCATATGTAAACAGGTATGCTTGTTACGATAAAGACGTAGAATAATAAAAGTTTAGTGGTCCTTTATGGAAATAAACCCCGAGCACGCTGTCAGAGAATTGATTGGTAGTACGCGGCGTTATCGTGTCCCTTTGAGTTCCGACGCGACGATTTGCATCGATCGAAGACACCTAGTAAATAATTTACCTGACACTCGTCTAAAAATACGCGATGTAAATCAGGCTTGAAACGATGATCGCGATACTTCGGAGATGGTCGCCGATGATTCGGATTAATGATCGATAAAAATTCGACTCGCCTGGGGAGATGAGTTAAATATTAATTTCCCGAAAAACTGTGCCTCCGAGGAAACGGTGGACGCGGAACGAGCGAAAGCCGACGCGGACGGTGATTACGATAAACGAAGCGAGTGTACGTGGATTCGTTAAAATTCGCGTGTACACGGGAGAAAATGAGCGGCGGAACGAGAGGAAGAAACGTCGAAAGAAACGATTACGTTGCCACCTAACAGTTCTTCGTCCCTTTCCCGCAGCCCGGGCCCGGTTCCCGGCTACCGATAATACGCTTTATCGTTGACGGATCGACCCGTTCCCCGTACGAAAGAAACACAATTGTAAACGTCAGCTGCATCGACGACCGTGTTCATTAAGTTTACGACCACCGGTGGTCCCGAAACGAAACCGCGTTTAATTTTCTCGGTGCACGTTCTCCGTCCGCTCGGGATTAATCAATGGTTTCTCCGGCTACGGGGACGAACGGCTGATGAACGAAACCCCTTTATTGCTTTATGAGATAATTTCAATTTTTATAGACATGTCTTAATCGTATCAGATAAAATATTAAGTAATAAACGCGAATATATGTCTCCCAGTTTTATGATTGCTGCAGAGTACAATGAGTGGAGAGTCGATTTAGCTTCTCAAATTGAACGAAATTACCGAGATAGACGCGTCACGACTGGCGATTAACGATCAGCATTAAGTGCAGAGTTGATTCCGTGGGTCGAGCCACGATTTCTTTTCAATAAAGTCACTAATTTCGGGAAAAAAGTGGTTAATAACAAGAAACATCGGTCACGCAACGGAGGCTCGTTAAAACCCGGTTCTCATACGTAACGCACACGAGCGACGCGGGTCTGTATACCGCGTTCACGGACGTTATACGAATCGAATATCTCGGCAAGAAACGAATCTTTAACGTCTTCACTGAACTGGAACTGGTTTAGGAGAGCGGCGCAGGTTTGCGCCCTTTCCACGAATGAGTCCGGCCGAAAATGATCGCTATACGTGTAATCGCGCAATAGGCGGCTAACGATCTCGCGTCCGGCCGATATCGGCCGAAATTCCTTCGTGGGAACGCTTAACATAAATAATGTCAACGTTGATAACGACCCGTTCCGTTCCGGCCGGCTCCGGCGTTCGCGATTTCGCCGATTGATTGTTATCGATGCCCCGAGTACGAAAAATCGATGGAGCAGGAATTACGATATTAACTGGCGTTAACGATCGTCCGAACTTTGACGACGAATGCCAGTTATCTGAACGCGATTAGATTAATGCCGAACTAAGGGTGTAAAATATTTTTACCATAAAACCACGAGTTTCTTCAATGTAAATTACGCGAACCATTCGCAGAGGAATTTTGAGCAGACGTAACGACAATCTTTAAACGTTTCCTGAGATTTCGTCCCATTAGGACCGCGGAATCAAAGTTGCATTTTTTATGGTAGCACTTTGGAATCAGTCGACTGGTGACTCGGTGACGATAATTTACTCTGGGTCGCTTATCGTGATTTTTTAACGAGTATCTTTGATTGATACATTTTCGACACGGCCATGTGTTCGAACATTGAAACAGAAAGAAGACTAGAAAAGCGGACGATAACGTAGTAGCTAATCTATGCAAATTAGAGGAAAAAGCCTTATCTATTTACCGATTATCTAAATTACTTTTAATTCCTAATATCGTTTCCCATTAATTAGCGCGATCTGAATCTTAATATAATCCCGAAGGTCTCACGGTGGAAATTATACCGTTTGACGAGTCGCATAAACAACTTGTTATTCGTTTGGAAGATAAGCTTAATATAGAATCGACGTCCATGGACATCTTATTGATCGTGGACGTGGATCTCGCGAGCCTTTAGCGCAGTCAAAACGATGTCATAAACGGTCAGAAACGTTTCAAGCTCGACCAGAATAGATAAATGTTGTCGGTAAACGTCGTTTAGAATCCGATATAGACGGTACGAAGTGATACATCGAAAAACCGGTAAAAGGGGTTCGCGGAGTGCGATTAAAACCGAGAACGGAGGAGGCGTATATACGTGGCCCGAAAGAGAGACGGTAACTCGGTAGTCGTTTAAAGGTAAAAAAGGGGCAGAGAGATTCGGTGGAGCGCTTTACATAGCGTTTGCCAACGTCTGGCCATGCTGGGAATGGCGGAGGGGAGTCCGTTCTGCCTTTATACCGTCTAATACTACGGACGGAAATATCCGTAATGCAAGGACAGAACGGTCTTACATTAGCCGAGCCCGAGGTTTTCCTGACCAAATCGATGGACTTATGAAGATTTCGCTCGATCTACATTCCTCCCTTCTCGTTAATACGACGCGCAATGCCACTTAATATCAAAACGTTCTTTTCGACCAGGAAAACTCACGCCGTTTTTAAAACACAATTAAATTAATGTAATTTCTATGAGATCGATGAACGGCGTAGACGATACTAGAATCTGATTCTAATCTCGTTCCATTAGACGACAAGAATGTCGAAGCTTACCTCCAGTATGAAATTGCAAGCATTCTCGGTTTTACTGTTCCATTTCGAGCGCGTGATCGTCTATAGCGGCGTACAATTTCGAACAATCGTAGGCGATGGAAAACGGCGTCGGAAATATCTGCGAGCGATCGCGCGTGCGGCATTTTCCCGCGAAATCCCATTCCCGGCTCGTCGGCGCGTGGGTGAAATGTCGAACGGTCGCATCGCGCCGCGCACCAGTTTCTTCCGCATTTTCGCGGATTACTCGAAACCCCGTGACGTCCGGCCACGCCGCGGACGCGTACCCACGTCTGTTTACTAAGACTGCCAATTCATAGTGGAACAGTGTCTATACGTCGCGACGGAAACGATGAATTAATTCTATTCTAGGAGAGAGAACGCGGCGCTGATTGGCGCGCCGCGATACGCGTAACCACGCGAGAATTCCGAGTCGGCGTTGCAAGGCCAAGTATTAACAAAATACGCGTTCCCGACGACGACGCTAGCCTCTCGGATGTAAAATCCAGTTGTGTCGTTACTTTGCTCGTCACCGCGTAATAAATCATGAACGATTTCAATAAAATCATACGAGTCGAAGTAGCATCGACTTTCCTGTAATAATTTTGTACAAAATTTACCGATTGAATAATAAGTAATTATGATACAGCAGGGAAAATTTCTGAAACGAAGAAAATGATAGTTTCTTAAAACGTTTGCATATATAACGTTTATGCTCCGCGAGTTTCGCATTTTCTGACTGATTAATAATCTGCCGGCTGCGCGTGAAATTGAATAAGCGGTTGTGTATTAATCTAGAACGGGTGGCCGAGTTACCATTGGCTCCGAAACAATTTCCCGTTTTTCACGACGCCTCGAGCGAGACAAACGGTTCGCAAATGGGCCAAACTTTGGCTACTACAAAAAATATAAGAGATGCATTTCTATTTTCCCAATCTGCTGAATATTCTGTCGATAAGAAATAAAAATTGAATGTATTTGACTTTCCGGGAAAAGCGGGNGTGCATTTCTATTTTCCCAATCTGCTGAATATTCTTTGTCAACGTCGATAAGAAATAAAAATTGAATGTATTTGACTTTCCGGGAAAAGCGGGCGACCATGAAGAACGGGACAAACGATTCGCAAATGGGCCAAACTTTGGCTACCACAAAAAATATAAGAGATGCATTTCTATTTTCCCCATCTGCTGAATATATTCTCTGTCGACGTCGATAAGAAATAAAAATTGAATTTGACTTTCCGGGAAAAGCGAGCGACCATGAAGAACGGACGAAGACTGGGCATTGTAAAAATGGGGCGACGATGACGGATAGCGTGTCATCAAGGTTTCCCAAGACTCGCGAACAGCGTTTACACGTATTATGAACGGGCGGCGAGATCGCGATCCACCGGTTCATAATTATGTCTAGCGGGTGCGTTACGCTCCCATGACAAATGATACTGAATTCTCGTAGTTTCGTACTCGGACCGTGCGCTTTGCTGATTTATTTCTGTCGGCACCACCGGACGAGACAACGAGCTATCAGCCCGGCCATCTCCCCGCCTAACCTCTTGTACCTCAACCCCCTGCGGCGTTGCTCTTTGATCCGATCGCGTTTCCCACTTTTATTCCTTGTTCGAGCCACGCGGCACGTCGTTCCCAACAGAATTAGTTAATGAACGTTAAAGAATGCTCGCGTTTAAAATAGAAGCGGAACGTATCAGGGTGAATCACTAGATCGCCGCTGCGTTAGCGCAAGTTTGTTAACAGAAGCTTTCGAAATCGCTCGATATGCAATAATGTTGCCGGCTGCCAACACCGGATTTTAACGAATTCGAACACGCATCGCCGATACTACAAATCGGACCGAGTTCTAACCAAGGTTGCGGATAAATCCGGCGTACGAGTATCCGCGAAACCGAGAGACCGTCTTTCCTTTACGATTGTATTCTCTATTCATTTCCGACACTATCATTTTCCACCTGATTCAAATACAAAACGATTAATAAAATGTGCAAAGCGCGATCTTCGTTTAGAGAATATAAATCTCGTTTGATGCGCGAGTGTGTTCGCAGCTCGGTTCGATAAAGGAGTTATATAGATCCATTAAAACAAGTGCGTACTCTGGCTGGTACGAGTCGCGCAGCAGCTGTCATCATGGTAATAATATCTTAGCGCGCTTCCAATTTTCCCAGAGACCGAGCCTCGCGATACGTTAAAACTCAATAAACTCGGCCGTTTTCCTCGCAATACTATCAAACGAGAGAACGATCCCCGGTTCTCCGTGCAATTCGAGACGAATTAAATTTCTAATTTCGTTGCACGAGTTTACTATTTCTCGTGAACAATAGATATCAAACGCGTCTTATCCGTGTTCTTGGAAAAAACGACGCAGCTCTGTGCTCGTCTAAATATAAGTAATGAATGTTTATTTATTATACAAGTATCGTTGACCAGTGCGGAATGAATAAATATTAAGGAGAAGATTCTTGGTTAATTTGACAAAAGACATTGGCATTGAAATATTTTCTGATAGACTTGATTACCGTCGCTGAAATAGGTGGTTCGCGATAGAATGTAACGACGCGACGAAAACTCGCGAATAGCTGGCCAGAGTCAACAGTCTCCTCATTGACTCGATGTTCACGAGGTATTTAACTTGTTTCCCTGATTTCATCCGAGCTATTACATACAGCACAAAATTATTACGCAAATTTCAAGATGTCTAATCAATCAAATCAATTTATTTAAACACTCGCTAAGATCCTACGTTCAAATTGACGATAATTGATTGAAAAAGGAAATGGCAGAGCAATTTCTCGCGTCGCGACTTGGTAAAAAATGAGTGGACGTAGATTTAGGAATCGGCGATGATTTTCGTGGCCATTAATTTCCGTTGGCAGCCGCGGAGCTGTTTACCCGAACGAGCGGCGGGCATCGAACGAACTGGAGCAACGCGACGCCCGGTTCTCCAAAATGGCGCGCGAAAAAGGAAGCGACGAGGATGGTATTTCGTTTGGGTACCATCCAGGTCAAAGCAGTCGAGGCGGCGCATTCGAGGGTGGAGAGGCGGCAAGGAAGAGAATAAGAAGGAGAGGAAGCGAAAGCACGATGCAGATAGAGGCGGTTGACAGAAGAAACAGAGTTAAAGAGAGCTCTCTGGCCTCGTGTTGGACTCATTAAGGGATACAACGGCAGAGTAGACTCTCTTCCTAGACCAGACGCCAACTCCACGCCAGGCCGTCGTCATATCTCGTCCGATCATCGTTTCTCATGCCGCGGTTCCCCTTGTTCCAGCCACGCTCTCTAATCCGTGATATTAAGAGCGCGTTACGCCACCTGATCTTCCATCGTCCGAACGCGACCGTCCTTTGAAACCGGCGGATTCCGGGCCCGAAAACTCGTGTCCCGAGACGTTCGACTATATTTAACGGTCTCCGTCGTCCCAGCCTCGCTTTCGTTTACGTTTGATTTATCATTAAAGACGCGAAACACCTCGTCGCGACCAGAGTCACTATGACTCCCACGCGAAACGTTGGTCGATCTTCATTACGTCGGCTTCGACGAGCCGTGGCAATACGGATTTCGACGGACAAACGACCTATCGCGGAGCTAACTACTGCGTTGCGACACCGGCCGAGAACAATAAGCGAGAATTTGTTACGGAACTTTCTGATTTATGCGTCACACACCGACTGCCTACGGTTCATTGTGCATCCGGGGCGAACATCTGCGCGCACACGATGGACCGATGAATCAATGCCGGTTACATTAGCGAAGTGGACGAGCGAGCAGCCGGCGACCGCCGCGCGTATAATCCGCCGCGATCTAATTTCGTGAACCGTCCAACTCACTGACTCACTTGGCACCCGTCGTCTCTCGACCCTCGCGCCTGAGTATTCTTTCGTCCGCGCTGTCACGTTCACGGAAGAACGGCCCGAAGACACGGCGGAAGGTCGAACGAACCGCCGACACCCCGAAGAACGTCCGAAGAATTAGAATCGTTTGCTCCGGTGTTAGAAATATCGGGAGCGCGCCTCGCGAATCGAACTTCCCCCGTTTTCGAGGAACAAATAGAAGGAGGACAAAAGGAGTCTCAATGTCAGGGTGAGATAAATGAAATACGCCGGATCGAGATTCGCTTTTATCTCGGGAAAGGACCAGGTGCAAGGTCTCCGGTCGCCGAGGCGAACGCCACAGGAAGAAGAGACGGTGCGGTGCGAGTTCTCGGTTCAGTGGTATCGTAAATGAAACGGAGACCTCGGGGACGAGGTGGATACACATCGTCGGCGATCCGTTTATTTTTACAGCAATGCCAGGGTGAATGCTCCGCAGAATGTTTAGCTCCACCACGAATCCGTATGCACGCGCGCGCAACACTTATCCGTACGNTGTTATTGCATTAGAAAACTTAGGCACCCTTTCGAGAATTCGCAAACACGTTTAGACGTCGTGTCGCAAAATTGAGGAACGCCGATCACCTCCGAAAGTGTAGAAAAATTAAGGAGGTTCATCCGGTTAAGGAATTAACAGATAGATCTCCGAAAAAAAATTTAGTAGTATACTATAACAGTATACCAGGATACCTCAAAAAAATTTTTAAGTCATTTGGGTACCTTAATGATGAGATATCAATGTAAATATTTTTTACAATTTTACACGTAGTCATATGGAAAAGAGTGATTTCCCAGACTTCTATCGCTAATTTATTAAGTATTGACAGACAGTTTTGAATGAAACTTATGTCGTATTAAAGAGAAACATTTAACGAATATTTTAATTGCAAATTTAGGTAGATTGGGTGACCATGAATCGAGAAATATCTAAACACAACAAACGAAATTTGCATATTTCAGCAGTAGATAACCTCCGTTTTTAACATATACGCTAGTCAAGCGAGCTCCCCTTTTCTATAATTTGCATTTGACTTGCTATGTACTAGATGAATTTCCTTAAATGGGACGCTGGACATATTTCGAGAACAGCAACGAGCATTCGTCAGTTTAGGAAAATGTTTGGAGCGATTGTTCATTAGGCAGCGACGAGGAGACGCGTGGAACGTTCAATCGGAAGACCTACATTCCCTTCTATTATGGTTCTATTCTCCTCGCCAACCATCAAACGAACAGTCGAATCCCAGAACTGAGTCTACTGACCCAAATAGCCCGTAGAGTAGAATTCCGATCAAATAAACGCCGCGCCGAAACCGCTTCGGAATTCTGACTCACGATTCTGACCGCCCGATCAAATCCTATCAGACTCCGCTATCGGCGACAACGGCGCGACGACGTGGAAAATTGAATATGGCTATTACGTGAAACGGATGGGACTCCTGCCATCATTTCTAAGCGCCGTGACAACGGCTAGCCGATGACAAAACGAGAGACGAAGGGGAGAAAGATAGGGGAGGAAGAAGGGATATCTGGTCACTTCACTATATTTACGCGATGCGAGGCTGACTCGGTTGAGGTTGTCGGTCCATTAGCAATGTTTTACGCGGGCAAAGTATGTGCTAGCACAGCTGTTACCGCGTAAACCATGCGCACGGCTGCCAAGTGCAACAGGAGGAGAGACGGTCGCGCCCCGTGCTTTTGCGATAGAGAGTGCGGGTTACGTGAAAAGAAAGGAATCGAGAGGACGGAAAAATAAAGACGCAGAGACGAGGGACGGCGAGAGATCATCTTTGATCTCATTCGAAACGGGGTTATCTTTATTTTCTTTCTGATCCTAACGGGACACCAATAGCTCGATTCGAACGACGAGTCAATTCCCAGATTCTTTATCGATTTTACGGAAATTTCATGTGATTGAATAAAAAAAATTACAACTGTTTAGAGAAATACGTGTAAAGTCGAAGGAAACGAGCCAGCCAAATGTACAATTAGAGAGAACGGGACGAAGAGAAAACGGAGCAAGATCCAGACGAGAAATAGACTCGGTGATTTAACCGAGTAATTGGAAAACATGTGATGAATTCTAGAAAAGACCCGGGGTGCATTACGATTCATTTCGGCCGCCTTCGCGTGTCTGATGCATCACGAATCTATTTTTGTAGAAAATCTATTAATACACCGTGCATTTTCCTGTTTGACGATTATACTTCCTCGACGCGATATTCGGGTCCAAGAATACCACTCCTGTACTCGTCGTCAAGGATTCACCTACTCGTAAAAACAAGAGCCTCGCGTGCCCAAGTCTTATACCTTAATGTACGAGTACCAATTTCTATTACGATACTCTCTACTCACTCCGATAACGTGAATTAGAATTTGGCAATTATTCAGAGATTTCGTAAAGATTAAAAGCTCGCGGTTACACGATACAGATATATGCGAGTATACAAATCATCGAGATTTCATCAATAAATTCTTAAGACAAATATAATTGTGAACGGAATATGTCTTCATGTAAATATATAAAAAATCCAATAGTAGTTTTTAAAAATCCAATAATTTTTTAGAAAGTGCAATAGTGTGTATTGCAGAATCTATGAAGTTCCCAGACCTCCCTCCTTCTATCAATAATAATAACAATAATAATAAGTGCAGGCGCGAACGAGAGAAACGACGAGAGGAACTTTGACGGGCGAGAGAAGCCGAGGATAGAAGAAAGTGCGTGAAAGACGGAGAGATAGCTCGGACGTAATCGGTNCCATGTGATTGAATAAAAAAATTACAACTGTTTAGAGAAATACGTGTATAGTCGAAGGAAACGAGCCAGCCAAATGTACAATTAGAAAGAACGGGACGAAGAGAAAACGGAGCAAGATCCAGACGAGAAATAGACTCGGTGATTTAACCGAGTAATTGGAAAACATGTGATGAATTCTAGAAAAGACCCGGGGTGCATTACGATTCATTTCGGCCGCCNGCCGATGACAAAACGAGAGACGAAGGGGAGAAAGATAGGGGAGGAAGAAGGGATATCTGGTCACTTCACTATATTTACGCGATGCGAGGCTGACTCGGTTGAGGTTGTCGGTCCATTAGCAATGTTTTACGCGGGCAAAGTATGTGCTAGCACAGCTGTTACCGCGTAAACCATGCGCACGGCTGCCAAGTGCAACAGGAGGAGAGACGGTCGCGCCCCGTGCTTTTGCGATAGAGAGTGCGGGTTACGTGAAAAGAAAGGAATCGAGAGGACGGAAAAATAAAGACGCAGAGACGAGGGACGGCGAGAGATCATCTTTGATCTCATTCGAAACGGGGTTATCTTTATTTTCTTTCTGATCCTAACGGGACACCAATAGCTCGATTCGAACGACGAGTCAATTCCCAGATTCTTTATCGATTTTACGGAAATTTCATGTGATTGAATAAAAAAAATTACAACTGTTTAGAGAAATACGTGTAAAGTCGAAGGAAACGAGCCAGCCAAATGTACAATTAGAGAGAACGGGACGAAGAGAAAACGGAGCAAGATCCAGACGAGAAATAGACTCNGGCAAAGTATGTGCTAGCACAGCTGTTACCGCGTAAACCATGCGCACGGCTGCCAAGTGCAACAGGAGGAGAGACGGTCGCGCCCCGTGCTTTTGCGATAGAGAGTGCGGGTTACGTGAAAAGAAAGGAATCGAGAGGACGGAAAAATAAAGACGCAGAGACGAGGGACGGCGAGAGATCATCTTTGATCTCATTCGAAACGGGGTTATCTTTATTTTCTTTCTGATCCTAACGGGACACCAATAGCTCGATTCGAACGACGAGTCAATTCCCAGATTCTTTATCGATTTTACGGAAATTTCATGTGATTGAATAAAAAAAATTACAACTGTTTAGAGAAATACGTGTAAAGTCGAAGGAAACGAGCCAGCCAAATGTACAATTAGAGAGAACGGGACGAAGAGAAAACGGAGCAAGATCCAGACGAGAAATAGACTCGGTGATTTAACCGAGTAATTGGAAAACATGTGATGAATTCTAGAAAAGACCCGGGGTGCATTACGATTCATTTCGGCCGCCTTCGCGTGTCTGATGCATCACGAATCTATTTTTGTAGAAAATCTATTAATACACCGTGCATTTTCCTGTTTGACGATTATACTTCCTCGACGCGATATTCGGGTCCAAGAATACCACTCCTGTACTCGTCGTCAAGGATTCACCTACTCGTAAAAACAAGAGCCTCGCGTGCCCAAGTCTTATACCTTAATGTACGAGTACCAATTTCTATTACGATACTCTCTACTCACTCCGATAACGTGAATTAGAATTTGGCAATTATTCAGAGATTTCGTAAAGATTAAAAGCTCGCGGTTACACGATACAGATATATGCGAGTATACAAATCATCGAGATTTCATCAATAAATTCTTAAGACAAATATAATTGTGAACGGAATATGTCTTCATGTAAATATATAAAAAATCCAATAGTAGTTTTTAAAAATCCAATAATTTTTTAGAAAGTGCAATAGTGTGTATTGCAGAATCTATGAAGTTCCCAGACCTCCCTCCTTCTATCAATAATAATAACAATAATAATAAGTGCAGGCGCGAACGAGAGAAACGACGAGANATTGTGAACGGAATATGTCTTCATGTAAATATATAAAAAATCCAATAGTAGCTTTTAAAAATCCAATAATCTTTTAGAAAGTGCAATAGTGTGTATTGCACAATCTATGAAGTTCCCAGACCTCCCTCCTTCTATCAATAATAACAATAATAATAAGTGCAGGCGCGAACGAGAGAAACGACGAGAGGAACTTTGACGGGCGAGAGAAGCCGAGGATAGAAGAAAGTGCGTGAAAGACGGAGAGATAGCTCGGACGTAATCGGTACGACGACGTAACTGGCGCAGGAGTTGCGCGTAAGAGACGCGTAACAGTGGTCGAGAAGCGCAAAAGTATGCAGAGGCTCGAGGTGGTGCGGCGCGAGGCGACGCGACGCGGCATCCACGCACACGCTCGCGTGCCTCCGAGCAAAAAGGAATTTGTAGGTGTGAGGGTGTCGCTGTTTGGAAACCGGCCAGCGAAACGAAAAGCATCGGGCAACACGGACGACCCGCTACCCACGCATCGCTGCATACCGTACCGATAAATAATCGAACTAAATGTCCCTAAGTCGCCCTACCCGCCGGATTCTCGGCCCTCCGAAGGTCGCCTCGCCGGCCTCCGAGGGCTTACAAAAAGTTCAAAAGTTCCTCCGAGTTGAACAATTCAATGATGCACTTTGGTAATGGACACGTGAAATGGGGTGCAGATCGAAAGGTATCGATAACGACAGAATGGTAATAAAGGAATTACGGTTTGAATATCGAACGCGAAGTGATTTTCCTAGTGACACAAAAGTATCACAGAACGAAACGTGGTACGCCGAAGGTTTCATTAACCTTTGCGGCTATAAATAGTATATCGAATGAGAGGTATGAGGATCAAGGAACTTGAACGACAGCTACTACGTCGCGTATTTTTCCTCGCCTAGATCAAAACAAATATATTCAGGTCCAGACGATCGTTAATTTGCCTAATCGTTCGAACAACTCTATTTATGCGCGTTCTTATAAAGTTATTCTGGTTAATCGCGCGAGAAGGAATTAAGGAGGAAAGAAGTCGGGGTAGATTTATTCGAGAACGACGCCGGCGCGTGAACTCGCTATGAAACGAAGCTTTACAATCGCGCCGTAGCGATTTCCCCTTTAACGCAAGAGTAACAATCCATGAAATTCGTAGAACTCGGTGGAATTTACTTAACGGAGCGGCTGCACCGCCGATAATTTTGGCCGTCCTAAATCGACCAATCGGACGAGCCGGAATCTCGGTGGCTTCGAAAGGTCGAGAGCTTCGCGCCGACTACTGACTATTGTCCGGATCGGTAGAATGTATCTCATCCCTCGCGGCGGTCAGGTTTAAATTTAGATTTTGTTTTCCCATCGACAGCTGTTAGGGCCCGGAGTTTACGATCGTCATTCGCGAAAACGGCGGAGTCACTATTAAATGCCACCCTACCCCGTGTCCCGATCCGACGACGAGACGACTAGTCCCGGCCTTTCCACCCAGAACAACGACGATCGGTACGACGAAACGCGACGCGGCGATACGATAAGAGAACGACACGAGCGGACAAGTACTTTGAGGGAACAACGAAACGGCGAGGCGTAGATACGAAGAGATAAGTGCACGATGCAGGTCCGAACTAGCCGGACAGTTTTAATTTATGCTCATATGTTCAAATTTAATTTATGCGTCGGATATATTCCGGTATCCCATGATCGAGCCATCGCTCAGCTACGCCCACGCGATCTCACAATGATTCGGTGGCCTTGGCGAATATCGCGAGGGCGAGAAAGAAAAAAAGGAGGAATAAAAATCGAAATAATCCTGGGATTGCGTAACGCGGAGATAAAAATCCGCGGAAATAAAGACGGCGTACGACCGGAGCGCGCGATATTTCACTGTCTCTCGGTAAACTTTCATCTTTGGAGAACGGCCGTGATAATGTAGGAGAAAAAGAAAGACGGAGAGAATAAGATCGGAAATAGACGATTATTTTTCGAGTTACGTTCGGCTCGATCGAATATCTGGCGATGACGTTTCCCGGCGACTTTAGACGAGAGTAATTTCGCCTTACGCCATTCCGGGGGCTCCGTAACGCGGCGGCGCTATAGTTAACCCAAACCTCCACAATGATATAACACGTCGGTGCCCCGTTACCGGTCGCAAAACGCGCTCGTATTATTAAACATTGATGCATCGATGCGGAATCCGGCGCGTATGGCGCCTTTAACGCCCCGTTGTTTGAACGTTTCTGCTCCTGGCCGCGGAAATATCGGTACCGAACGCCGCTCGTATCGCAGCCTCTATTGTTATCGCGCCGTGCCAGACTTAACACGACGGTCTTCTCGGAATATCTAAATTAACGAGTCACCGTTGTGTTACGTGCATAGTCGAAAGAAGCAGAGACGAAAGAAAAGTTAAATTCACTTGACTAAACAGAAAATAAACGAGTCGTGAAGAGAGTCGAACGTTTCCTGTTCGACGCCGGAGTTAATAATAATACCGCAACTTTATTCAACGGTGTAAATCTCTTGACATAATCTTCTACATAATACATAAACAAATAAATTATCGTCGTAACGATCGCGGATAGGAGAACGTTACAAAAGTTTCGGCGAAGCGACAATTTATGACCTCGCGCGCTGCTGGTCGCGGTACCAAAATAATTCACGCGGCAAATAAAATACTGGCATTATAAAAATTCCAGATTTGGGATCCGCGAAATAAAACGAAACGACGAGGCATGCCAGACGGTCGATTGACTCGTGACAGGGCGGTTACTTCCAACGAAGGTTAACGACCTTTGACACTGGAGCCACCGCCGTTGATTAATGAAAAAAGTAATTAAAAGGGGCGGACGTTTGGTAATGACGCGTATGAAGGAACGAACTCCCCGTAATCATCGACTCGTCCCTCTACCATTTTTCACCCGGACGGCTGTCGTATCGTGCTCTTCGCGTGCATCGAACGATTAGACACTAAGATCGTTTATACGACGATGCAAAAGTACGATGCAAATCGATGCGGCAATTAGATCGTACGACTAGCACCCTTTTCATTTGCCACGGCAAAACGCGAATACGTGTTTATAAGACCTAGCACACGGTCGCATCGGGTGTGCGGAAAAGAACGTAGAGTCGGACTCGCGTATTTATAAATTTTGTTTAAGAATTCCCCGATGCAGACGATGGTACCCGTGTCGGTTTAACGGAAACGTAAGCGGAGAGAGAGCAAGATCTCTTTTTTTTTTTTTAATCGCAGCCATCTGGTCGGACTGGCGCTTTGACGTTTCGTAAAAACAAAAAGGAGATACGACTGCGAAACGACCGGGGCGCGGCGCGGCCGGAATCGCCGCACGGGAAAAATGTAGGCCAATACCCGAAGTGATCGTTACCATACCCAGCGGCCGCGCGATGTTTGTATAGGCGATCGAGATCGACCGAATCAAATTCAAATAAACCGTTCCGGGGCAGAAACGTCTCTTGACACTGAGCTCGATTCCGCAAATATGTCCGGCGGTGCGCGGACGAACTTTTGCGTAACCCCTCGACGCAAAGGTCAGGCATACGGAGACCGACGAGAGGAAATCNAAGGTTAACGACCTTTGACACTGGAGCCACCGCCGTTGATTAATGAAAAAAGTAATTAAAAGGGGCGGACGTTTGGTAATGACGCGTATGAAGGAACGAACTCCCCGTAATCATCGACTCGTTCCTCTACCATTTTTCACCCGGACGGCTGTCGTATCGTGCTCTTCGCGTGCATCGACCGATTAGACACTAACATCGTTTATACGACGATGCAAAAGTACGATGCAAATCGATGCGGCAATTAGATCGTACGACTAGCACCCTTTTCATTTGCCACGGCAAAACGCGAATACGTGTTTATAAGACCTAGCACACGGTCGCATCGGGTGTGCGGAAAAGAACGTAGAGTCGGACTCGCGTATTTATAAATTTTGTTTAAGAATTCCCCGATGCAGACGATGGTACCCGTGTCGGTTTAACGGAAACGTAAGCGGAGAGAGAGCAAGATCTCTTTTTTTTTTTTTAATCGCAGCCATCTGGTCGGACTGGCGCTTTGACGTTTCGTAAAAACAAAAAGGAGATACGACTGCGAAACGACCGGGGCGCGGCGCGGCCGGAATCGCCGCACGGGAAAAATGTAGGCCAATACCCGAAGTGATCGTTACCATACCCAGCGGCCGCGCGATGTTTGTATAGGCGATCGAGATCGACCGAATCAAATTCAAATAAACCGTTCCGGGGCAGAAACGTCTCTTGACACTGAGCTCGATTCCGCAAATATGTCCGGCGGTGCGCGGACGAACTTTTGCGTAACCCCTCGACGCAAAGGTCAGGCATACGGAGACCGACGAGAGGAAATCATGTCGAGAGTCAACGTCGTTCATAGAAAACTGTCGACCGATCACGCTTTACCAACCCGATTTCTGAAAACTTTATGGTACCAAAAACTCTGTCGGGGTGTTAATAATTCGGCACTTTCGCGAGACTCAAGAGGAAAGAAACCGCGGATTCGAGTGGACAAGGGACGTCTCTATTCGGAGATAAGAGGGTGAATAACCGGGGATAAAAATACTGGCAATGCTGGAACGCGAGAGACGAAGCTAGAGGAAAGGCGAGAGAGCAAAGGACGAGGAGCGGAGGGGAATGGACGTGAGTTGGACGCGGTTGCCATCCGATCGGAATGCGCTATGCGCGGTTCGCCTTGGTCTGCCTCAAGCTCGGTCCAAGTGTCCGGTCACAGCCGCAGACACAAATGACCCACAGATAATATTGTCCGTCCCCCCCTTCCCGCTGGGGCCTAATTAAGACCCGAGTTTTCACCGGAAACCGGACCTTTCGCCCCGGTTTACGACCCGGCCATCTGGCTTCCCTCGACAGGACCGGAGATGGACTCCGAGAAACAAGCAATTCACTAATACTTTCGTGCCACTCTTTTTCCCCCAAGTGCTAAAATCAACGTTCGACAGGATGAATTTCGTAGGATACTACTGGGCCGTCGGTAGCTGTGTGTAACATTTTAATGTAATCAAAAATTCGTGTCTCATTTATATTCCTTACATCGTGTTCACAATGTTCACCGGCTTGGTAACTTATAATAGGTGCAAACAAAAGCAATGAATACCATGCAACAAATGATTATTACTTTCCAAGTCACTTATGAGTCATTAACAATATCCACACGTACACACATCGACGTCAAAACAGCAGCGGGACAAACCTCCCACGCAAAGGGCGAAGGAGTCGACAAAGACCGGTCGATCGATCAATCAAATTGGAAGAGGGTTATCATTAATGGAAAACGTTTTATTATTAATCCATGGTTAGTTAGAAGGGTCGTTTTGTGTTATACGGCACGAAGTGCGCATTTCCCAGCCGGACGAAAGTGGAAGCCGTACAACCGTCATCACAATCAATTGTTGTACCGTCACAGTATTTGCAGCGCTTCGCCCTCGGCTCAGGCATTCTGCGGTGACCTCGTGACTTCACCGATATTCCATCGTCGGTTCCACGGACATTGTACACACGCATGTGCACGCCACGGGCTGATGCACGCGTCCAGACGAGAGGGGAAAAGAGAAGTAAATCAAACGAGATGCGCGCGCTTTCCTCGACCACGCTTCTTCTCCTCCGTTTCTTTTTCTTCTTCTTCTTCCTCCTCGTCGTCGTCTTCCTCACGTTCGCTCGGCCTAAGCAGTAGGAGCCACCGTTTCGTCGATAAACGCATCGGCCTTGCGAACTGTAACTCGTGTCACTGGCGTACTGTTCGTCGAGGCGGTTGTCAAACCACGATGCACCAGACGATCCCGACGGCGACTGCCGTACGCCAGTAAAATCATTGCCACGACTGCCGGATCATCGACAATCCCATCATATATACCGTCTATTGGAGCATAATCGTACGCGTCGCCGACGTGTTCATTCTTTTCACTGAACCACAGTAGTCGTACGGGCCGATAACGCGTACACACGACTCGGTGAACATTTCTACGTCATCCTTCGTCGATNGCGACTGCCGGATCATCGATAATCCCGTCATATATACCGTCTATTGCAGCATAATCGTACGCGTCGCCGACGTGTTCATTCTTTTCACTGAACCACAGTAGTCGTACGGGCCGATAACGCGTACACACGACTCGGTGAACATTTCTACGTCATCCTTCGTCGATCGGGTTCCTCCAAAGGTTATCGACTCGACGAGTATCAAACATTGAATAATTGTTAGCCTACAGGTCCACCCGCTAAGAGCAAGCTCATGATCTCTGAACATTTATGTACAACGTCTCCGCGAGGTGAACTCTCTACATTTGTCGACGAATTTATTAACAGGGAATGCAATTATCGTCTCGCTGCGGGAATGCTTCGTTCGGCTTCGCCGCGAGACACGATCGTACAACTCGTATTTCCTCCGAACTTCTGACCACTCGTCTCGTCGTCACATCGCATCGTCCACGAAGCGGATCGCTCGTCTCGTCGAAACGTTTCCACATTGCATCACTCGTAACTCGGAACGTTCACCCTCGGTCACAGCGGAAGCGGGGCCAGAGTCCGTCGAAGTTTCCAATCCTCGTGACGCAACGATATCATGCCGTACGTCCCGGACGCGGTCTACTTCTGTCTGACCGTAAACGGGACTCAGGCGAACATGTTCGACGGTTCCTCCCGGTTCGTGGGCAACGGGGACCAATTTTTCCCGTCGAATATCTTGGCGATACGCGTGGATCCGAGACGATCGCGATGCATGTACTACTGGCACCGTCGCGTCGAACAACTGTCGTCCTTGCGATGCGTCGGACGTCGCCGCGGCTCGTTACGATAAAAAGAGAAAATAGTCGTAGGGGGAGCGAAGAAAAAAAAAAGAAANGTGTTCGACGGTTCGCCTCCCGGTTCGTGGGCAACGGGGACCAATTTTTCCCGTCGAATATCTTGGCGATACGCGTGGATCCGGGACGATCGCGATGCATGTACTACTGGCACCGTCGCGTCGAACAACTGTCGTCCTTGCGATGTGTCGGACGTCGCCGCGGCTCGTTACGATAAAAAGAGAAAATAGTCGTAGGGGGAGCGAAGAAAAAAAAAAGAAACGCGTGGGATCGTAGCGAGCGATCGTTCGAGGACCGTTTGCGGGTTCTCACATCGCGAGGTGGAGGGCGTCTAGGTCGGCGTAGCGCCTCGCAGCCATGTCACAGACGCACTGACGGACGCTCGACGCCGGGACGCCGTCTTCGGCCGAACTCGGTCCACCCTCTCGGCAAGCGTCGGGACGCCTGGCGTCGGGCCAAACGCCGATAACTCGCTGGAACGTCGCCGAGAGGCGCTCCCGACAAACTCACTTATTTCCTATTGCAATTAGCTCGATCCATTTAACCTTTCTGTAATTGAGAATTTACCCTCCCGAAGAAAAAATGATCGCGACAGGACGACGTGCGACGGAGTCAAAATCGTAGACGTCGAACACTTCTTATTCTCGGCTCGTTACTCGAAGTCAGATCGTCGTGATTTGTTTGGTGTCAGAGAGATTTGAAAAAAACATAACTTCTGAATCAAATCGTCACGAGGTAAGGTAACGTTTTCGCAAAACACTTTTGGACGAAGGCCAGCGGGGAAAAATGTACAACAATTTACACGATTCGGATCGGTCCGATCGATCTTCCACGCCAACACGTTACAAGGAACGTGCATAAAAATAAAGCGAAAGCAGCGAAGAATTCCACCGCGAAATAATAATTCGCGTCCTTGGGACCTTGCGAAGGAACGGCTTCGTCGCGCGAAAAGCTCGTTAAAGGTGACACGGTCGAGGGGACATAGGGTGCCGGTAGAACCGCGGGAAACTCGGCCAAGTCTCGTCGCCAGGATCACGTGGATCGCGAGAGCGTCTCGCGAAGCCAGTGGGAAACTGGCGTAACCGCTGATTTACGAATGACAATAAATCCAGCCGCGTTATCCGTGCCAAAACCGTCTCCAGTTGTGCGAAATATTCCTCGAAAAGCCGGGCGTTCGCGGGCCGATTAAACGAACGATCGTTAAAGCCCGGATCGCGTAGCTCTGCTCGACGTCGAACAATAGCGACGAATAGAAATACGATTCGAAAAAAGCGTGTAAAAGCTTTGCGAAACTAATAACTTTGAAATATCGTGCCACGACAAAACTGTGAAGTCGTTCTTTCGACGATTCATAGAAGGAATGTAATAGGCGAATCTATAAAAATGGAAATATCACTTTTGGCCAAAGACGACTGCGAAGCGAAGAGAGACGCGAGTGGAAAAGTGACCACGATGGCACCGGCGAGTGGGCGAGTTCGTCCACGTTTATCTGTGCCGCCTGATGACGTCACCGACGGTATAAAGGAGACTCTAAAAGCGAACAGATGGCCTTTATAGTTGACCATAGACAGTACCTGTCTATGGAGAACAGGCGCCGGCGCGGCCCTCGCGACCGTCGCGGAGTGACCGGTCAAATATTTAAAAAGATCGCGTGATCTATCGTTGGTTCGTTATGGTCTATAAAGCGTTACATAACCGGGCCGAAAGAGGTTCAGTTTTAGAGCGGCGCGGTATGACGTGGTGAAAACGGAAACGTCATTCGCGTAGAACCGAGAAGATTTACGAGAGTTGGATTAGGTTTTGGGTGCGCTCTTCGGCCATTCGCGAACTTGTTTTGCTATTTAAATTGCGAGGAACGCCTGCGAGTGGTTATTGATCGAGTTCGTTCTGGTTTGTATCATTCCGGAGTTAAAAACAAACCGTACGTAGTTCAAATTAGCGCGCGCTGCCAATTTGATTAATTCACAACGATCGCGAAAGGGTGCATTCGAAGAAGGGGGTCGGCCCTTCGTATTNCCACGACAAAACTGTGAAGTCGTTCTTTCGACGATTCACAGAAGGAATGTAATAGGCGAATCTATAAAAATGGAAATTTCACTTTTGGCCAGAGACGACTGCGAAGCGAAGAGAGACGCGAGTGGAAAAGTGACCACGATGGCACCGGCGAGTGGGCGAGTTCGTCCACGTTTATCTGTGCCGCCTGATGACGTCACCGACGGTATAAAGGAGACTCTAAAAGCGAACAGATGGCCTTTATAGTTGACCATAGACAGTACCTGTCTATGGAGAACAGGCGCCGGCGCGGCCCTCGCGACCGTCGCGGAGTGACCGGTCAAATATTTAAAAAGATCGCGTGATCTATCGTTGGTTCGTTATGGTCTATAAAGCGTTACATAACCGGGCCGAAAGAGGTTCAGTTTTAGAGCGGCGCGGTATGACGTGGTGAAAACGGAAACGTCATTCGCGTAGAACCGAGAAGATTTACGAGAGTTGGATTAGGTTTTGGGTGCGCTCTTCGGCCATTCGCGAACTTGTTTTGCTATTTAAATTGCGAGGAACGCCTGCGAGTGGTTATTGATCGAGTTCGTTCTGGTTTGTATCATTCCGGAATTAAAAACAAACCATACGTAGTTCAAATCACCGCGCACTGCCAATTTGATTAATTCGCAACGATCGCGAAAGGGTGCATTCGAAGAAGGGGGTCGGCCCTTCGTATTTGTCTACCGTCGGCAGTGACCGAAACCAGACGCGTTCGGGGAACGAAAATTTGCAAAAAGAAACGTGGATCTTCTAATGGTCGGGGAGTTCCGAAAACGAGAGAAAGTGCCGCGTATAATAACGCGAAATTTATACCGGTGCTTAAGGGGACTTCAAAGTTTTATACAAGAAAAAGGGTGGACTCGTAAGAGCAGGCATCGCTGTTAAAGGTTTCGTATTTTTATACCCGGGATCGCGCGATCGCAAATTTCGCGAGCAGTGCGGCGCGGCGTGAGCGCGAAAAGGCACGGTTAAGTGCGATCGTTAAAAGGCGGAGCGTATTCCTGCGAGCTAGTTTTTTTCCGGCATTATTTCTTACGAGCGGCAGCCAGTTTAAATGAAAAGGGTGCCCCCATCGCCAGAGCGAGCCAATGGTAGGCGATACCGCGCGGTTGGTCCGGAACGTTTTATTTAATCACGCGCGGCAGAACTCGCCGAATAAACGAGCGGCTCGTATGTACTTTTGCGCGCAAACGAAAAAGTTTTACCGTTCAGACCAACGAAACTGTGTACGAACGTAGGTATACGTATATACGTTTTATCGAGTGCCGGGTGGCTATGCAAGAACGTACCTCACAAGTTAATAAATCCTCTGGTTTCCCTCCGTGACCGTCCCACGAGCCGCTGCCTGCAGCACCCGAAACGATCCACGATTTCGCAACGACCGGGAGGTTTCGCCTGAAACAAACAACGTCACTCTCGTAATTTAACAAAATTACAAGTAACGACGCGTACACGCGCTCGTGGCGTTTGTCTAACGCCAGTTCTCCATTATGCAAATGTACTTTTCGCGCGAGACGCGAGTTCGTAGAAAATCGGACGAGCCGTTCGATATTTAAGAAACGATTTTGCAACGCGACACAATNGCGATTTCGCAACGACCGGGAGGTTTCGCCTGAAACAAACAACGTCACTCTCGTAATTTAACAAAATTACAAATAACGACGCGTACACGCGCTCGTGGCGTTTATCTAACGCCAGTTCTCGACTATGTAAATGTATTTTTCGCGCGTGTCGCGAGTTCGTAGAAAATCGGACGAGCCGTTCGATATTTAAGAAACGATTTTGCAACGCGACACAATAGCCGAATCGATCGGATCGTATCGCGTTCTCAATCCTGACAAGGATAAAAGCCACTGGGTAAGGTAAGGCGAGTACGAGCGGGATTGCCTAATGGTTGCTAACCGAACGACCTAGAACGGCCTTCGGCGGTTGCAACTACTGCGCAACGTCTGACCAACCGCGACGTAGAAGGCGTATACTACTTAAAACGATGCCAATCCTCCTGCTATATTTTTTATCGCTCCACGGTGGAAGCCATGAGAAAAACGCTTCGACGAGGAAAGATTTAATGGCAACTCAGTGACAACATACACCTTCGCGAGGATCCTTTGAAATTCTGCGGACGGCGATCGCGTCGGCTCGTACAATTATAAATACTAACGAACGACCGACCCACAGATTTTATACGATTTATAGGAAAAACTGGATGTGCAAAATTTGAGAATTATAAATATTGAACGCACATTACATCGATTGTCTGAAATGCATTTCTTGATACCATAAAATTATTGTACATAAAACGTCTCACTTGACGCGCTGTCCATTGATTTGGAATCATTGAGATTTTGATAATCGACGGCAATGACTTGTTCTCGGCGACTCGGGGAAAGAGACACGTTTCGTAACCCGTCGTTACAACGGCATTACTCCGGGTAGGTCGATGAAAATATGCAATAAATTTCGTCGAGAAACGGAGTACGCGCGAAAGCGTGAGGCCGGCCCGCGATTCGGCCGTATAAATCGTCCGAGCGTTTGTACAATGCGAACAACACCTCGATTAATGTTCAACAAGGGTGTCGGAGTGGATTTCGCAGTCGTATCGGAAGCGGGTGACTCGTTCGTTTTCTCCTCGTCTCCCGGGATACAAAGCAAAACGCGACGCGCGAGAGCCTTAACCTAATTAAGGAAGACAAGAACAGCGTAAATCACGCGGCACCGAGGAGAAAGTGATGACGAGAGATAAAGGCGCGAGGAGAGCCGCTACGGTCTCTCCCTTCGGGGATTTATTTTTCACCTCTCCGTAAGGCCTCGCCTCTTCGTTCCTCTTTCTCTTCGCGGTATACACAGCGCTAAGCATCTAAACAAAATTCAATTTTCGGGAAAAATGTACATATTAATAAAGGGTGTTTGCGAAATTGTGGGACAACCCGAAAATTACATCCCGTATGAAAAAATTATCTCCCTTCGGGGATTTATTTTTCACCTCGCCTCTTCATTCCTTCTTCTCTTCGTGATATACACAGCACTAGGCATCTAAGCGAGATTCAATTTTCGGGAAAAATGTACGTATTGCAATACAAGATGTTCACAAAATTTTGGTACAACCAGAAAATTACGTCCCGTATGAAAAAATTATATTCCTCGTTTTCGACTAGATTTTATATGAGAAATCGTCCCCTTGCTTACCACGATTTCGCAAACACCCTGTATATCTATAGCTTCCTTTCTTCCTCGTGTCATCGTGAAAATATCGCGATCGCAGCTAGTGGGTCAGAGCGGTGGCTGCTAAATCCGCGTAACCCTCGCCTCTGGCCGGCGCATTAAATCCGCACACAGAAACGTGCGCACGTGCGCTTCAAGACTGTTACGCGTACAACACCTGGACGGGCGACGCGAATAGGCGTAGGTATTTGCATGCTCCGAGCGGACGATGAATTTGCAATTTCTTAAGGCTATCGGACCAGTTCATAAATTATAGCAGGCCCCTGCTATTTTCTGTGTGCACGGCAGATCCATACGATCGTCGTAGGCCTGTTAGATAAACGTAACGCGTCGAGAACGTTTTTAATACGTCGTTCTTCGCGAAGTTGACAAACGTCGGATCGCGGGAACAATGCGAGGTTCCCCGGGGACTGGAAACCGGACGAGTCGTCCGAATTGTAGGCTCATTTTCATCCGTTTAAAAGAACAAATTACGAGCAAAGAATTATTATACCCGGGTTCCACGCGCGGGGTTACAAATGTTCCACGAGCGTGACACGCGAGCGCACACGCGCTCGAGTGTGCGCCCGCCTCGAAATGTTTTTCTTGTGCGCGTGGACGACGTTCAGCGTTCGCCCTGGCAGCCGCGGAGAAGAGACGGAGAAAAAGAGACGGGTTCGAGTCGTCGCGGAGGGAGAGAAAGCGCGAGGCATCGGAGGCGGACGAAAATATAACGAAATCGGTCGGCGAGACCGAGCAGGAAACGGTGAATCAAAGAGACAGCCGTTTCGGGGGATGTTTTTCTAACGACTTCATCTTCATCCCTTTCCACGGTGCCGCGGGCGCATCGGTCGCACTCCATCTTCCTCTCACGAGGACCGTGAGCCGTTCTTTATCTAATAAATTATCGCATTTGTACGGTGTCGCCGGTGGCGACGAGATTCCGACACGATCTCCCGCTACTTCGGTTAATGTTCACCGTTTTCATTGTCTCGTTGTCCTTATTGCGACGCGAGCACCGAGAAAACGTCTCAAAACGACGTTTATGCAAAATAATGTATTTGCGACGTCGATTTGAGAGACGAAATCTGGGTCGAAATTCGTGGAACTGTTGATTCGAAATATCCTCCCGAGTTTTGATCCTAGTATCGAGATTTCGAAAGGCTCGTAGTAGAAGGTCACGAAGGGCGTGGGAAGGGGCCGTGAAAAAAGCGCGTGTTCACGATCTATGAAATATTTGATTCACGTACGTCTTCGACGTAATTACGAGGGACGTCCATCACTCAGCCGTGTAACACCCGCTTATCCGACGATAACATCTCGAGATCGATGGCTGTCGATCGATTGGACGCGATACGCGTGACATAGGTACGGACAAGTGGACGAAAATTATTGCGCACAATTAATTCGCGTCGTTAGACCGTCCCGCGGTAATTAACTTTTACGACAATTTCCAATTTGTGGTGTCAGCCGGTGGACGTGATTGAGATACAAGGAAGAAGCGGCCGGGGCAACGAAATCTGAACTGTTCCGAACGAGAATATTGCCTTCTGAATCTCTTAAAGCCGTCATAAAAGTCGCCGAGAACGACGCGATAAATTAACATTTTCTTTTTTAAATTTAACAGCCACTCGGGGCTATCTCGCGGAAGTCCGAGCATCGAAATGCCTCCGTTGCTAATTGAACCGAACTACTTTCATCTCGATCGCATAAATCAGAACGGAGAACGGTGGGTTTTAACGGTGGGTTTTAACGGCGCGGCACCTACTCTCCGTCTCCTTCCTCGAGACCGTTGTAATCGTCGATAACCGAGCGGCCAGATCGGAGATTACTCAGAGGCGGGTTAGGTGTTAACAGCCCCGGCCCGATTTAATAGTAACGAGCCAGTCGAGCCGCGCGTCCAAAATAAAACATCGCCGAGCACGTCGCCGACCGCCGTCCCGGTCCCATGAGTAAATAACGCTTTGATTAATTCCTCGAGGGCCACCCCCGCGTAATTATCCACGCGTGTCCTCGCGTCAACGAGGACATCGTCCAAACGTCAGTTTTGAACATCATCAGACGATTTTATCACCAACATGATTATGAAAAATGGAATCGGTACCATTATTATTATAGAACCTCGGAAAATGGATTTTGGTTTGACAAAAAATAAAGACTGCCGTGCAATAACACACCTATCAGTATTATTATACGAAATACTATAATAATTATTGCATAAGATTACACGTTTTAATCATCGACATCGAGAATATCGTCCGCATCATTTTTAGCAAACGAAAAAGAAAGGGCGGAGCGAACTGCGCATCTTAACGATAAACAAAAATCGCGGTATTAATAGCAGTTTCGGTGGAAGGATAAAAAGAAGTCGGACAATTCCGGGGGAAAAGAAGAAGAAAAGTCGGATATGATCGGGACACGGAGTCGCATAGGCCAAGAATAAAATTCGATGACGAGCAACAGAAAGAAAATAGGGGGCGAAGGGCTGGTTTCCTCGACCACCCGGTACAGCGATACGCTCCAATTTTCCGCGGCGCATCGCTCGCGCCCGCGGGACACTGGTGTCGCTACGGATTTACGATCGTTGCCCAATTTAGAAAGACTCCGTCGGCCGCAAAACTAATTGCGGCAAAACGATGATCGTTCGCGACCAGCCATCTGCGTCTGTTCACTGCTAACCACTTTTTGGCAATAAACGTAGATTTCGAAAAATGCTTCAAATAGAAGTTGTACTTTTATTACCGTGTACACCCTTCTCCTATTCCTAACACATCACGACTAATTGATTAATTCTATCGTTCATCGCCAATTACTCCTTAACGAGCGGAGTTAGAATTTCCTTATCTCAAATCGTATGATGATTAAGAAATTTCGAGCCGAGTCCACGAGACCTGAATCAATAAATTATCTCGTTCACAGATCACAGGAGCCAACGCCGTAAGTATTTATAAGAGATAGCAAATAAACTATTTTCGCGTTACTTTCCGCGTATGAATCTAATGATAAAAATGTGCGCCTACGTCTCCGAAGCCGCACAGTATCAATCGATAAGATCAACGGCATAACTCGCTTTTGTACGCTCGTTGCGCAACACCTCTCTCCTCTCTTTCTCTCCCGTTTCCAAACCGCGAACGATCGCTTTAAAAATAGCCGTGTAACCGAAGCGTAATGATTTCCTTATTGCGACACACCGGTCGGCACCGCAACTCCGTTCCATTTTTCATTCCCGAGCTCCGAGGGGGTGACGCATCGTACGACGCGAGAACCGCGTATATTTAAGAAGCTAACGCACCGAGTCCGACGATAGTTCCCACCGTATTAACCGGTAATGGGCCTCGTGTGTACGTGCACGGGAACGCGTGCCCCGGCCACGCGAGCCCCGCCGAGATTCGTCATTCCACGAATATCGCGGTAATGCGCGCGGCGGCGTTAAAAATTAGTCAATTAAGCGGCGGTGCGCGAACAAATGTCGTCCCATTACAAAAGTGCGAGGCCTCCGCGGGCAAAAGTCGCGCGAAGGATGACGCGACACGCGGTTACTCACGAAATCCCCCCTAAAATATGATACCACTTTGTCCGACTCGGACAACCGTTTGTCTTGCCCCGTCGCCCGGCTCGAAAACAGGGAATTCGCGCCGAGATTTCTTCATTATTTTCCACGACTCTTAACGCGAGAATCCTCAATATTGTATTTCGTGCGCTCATATTTATCGCACGCATTACGCGAATTATTTTTTTGCGATTCCTCCGACGATGTTTAAAGTGCATTAAGAGGAGGCGTAAATGGAAGGAAATTCTGTAACGTCCAGGGAGGGCGAAATTGGACGCGGGATCGACGTTGAATCCGCGTGGCGAATTCCCCGAAGCGTTAAGAGGAAATTAAGTAATTTTCGCGTGGCCCGGCTGTGTAATTCACCTGGCGGGCCATCGACTCGTAAATAATCGGGCCCTCTCGTAAAAGATAATCGACGGGATTGCATAATTACGGATGGCCGGCCGTGCATTACCAGAAGCGACTCTTACGTCGCGATCACCGCGAATTTAAAAGCCCGTTGCGCGTGGCGGATCTCAACGTCGGAAGATTGATCTATCCAGGGCCATAAAACCGCGCGAGGGATGAATCCTCGAAACGGGAAACGGACGATCTCCGCCGAAGTGGACGAAGGCCTTCGTTCGAACTCGAATCGAAGAAGAGGAGGAACGCGAAGAGAGAAAGAAGGGCCAGGAGCGGGTGGATGCATTCAGGTTATTTCGGGATCGACCCAGATATCCGGCAGCGTGTTTTCTCGCAGCATGCTTTAAACTGTTTCGGATAATTAACGAATCGAATCGAACGCGCGCACTCGCATTGTCCCCGATGTCTCGCGCAACAAATTCTTTCGTTTCGAATTTACATTCCGTGTTCCACGCGCCGAGTACACAACGCTCGGACTCGTGTTTTCTTGTCGCCAAAGATATCTACTATATTTCCGCGAAATTTCCATTTTTAATTATTTCTGTGTCATAACGCGGCGCGGCGAGAGACGCTACGGCACATGCTACAAGCGCACCAAAGTCGAGCTACTTTCTCCAATTAACCTGAAATCGTGCGAGCACGGACGCGCGCGGGACGAGTCACCGGGAGAAGAGAAACACGAATAAATTTCAATTATACAGAAGTTAAACAATAAGGGACCAGCTGCGAGATAAGCCGGCCGAGGCGTTCGGAGGGTCAGCCGCGCAATAAATATTCGCGGGGATATTGCTTCCGGGCGATGCAGCGCCGGTAGCGCGATCGAGCGGATTCCGTTCCGTCGCCGAGTTATCTGGCGATATTTTTCAACGGGAACTCCCTTCGGGGCCCGGGATTACGGTCGATGCATCGAATGTAACGAGCCGTTTGGTTCCTTGGAAGCCACTCCGGGGCGGTACTTAAAGTCGCTGCAGGAGCGATAAATTCGTCGCTTGTAAATGACACGCTGCTGCCGCGCTCCCGGGGTTCCAGCTGTTTTTAATATCTGTCCGGGGAATCTAGCGGTGTTAAGTGCCGCAAGTTAGCGTAACACGCGAACACAGTATTACCAAGACTTTGACATACGCGGCGCACAATCGTCCAAAATCAAAATTATAATATTCCATCGGTGGAATGAGTATTTTTTTTCGCAAATCTTTAGTATAAGTAAGCGGAATTCTCGATTTACGAAACTGCGTATAAATTAATAACCGTGATCGTGAATTGACCCACGACTATTTTCAAATAGAGAAATAGTATAATATAATCTCAATGAAAAATACTTCATTAAAGAATGCACTGAATACTGGAAATTTTGCATGCTTAACTAATACTTGGTAGATAACTATGTAACTATTCGAGAAAATAAATTATGCTTGGAAATCAATAATTGGAGTTTTCAATTTTCTTTCTTCAACCAACCATGAAGTCAATTATAGATTCCAGTCACAATATGTACCGACGACGAGACTTGCGGACGAAGTTACGCGTGGAACGATGATACGCATCGATGATGACGCGATACGAGTGGACAATTTAAACGGACACCTGTTTAATATAATTTCGCGAATAGTATGAATATCAATGGAATAAAAGTCAGTGCTCATAATTTACCGTTTCTCGTTAACTTTTTTTAATGGAAAGTTGGCTCGATACGGCGTCGAGAACAACGTGTCGCGTCGAGCGGCGGGGAGAAAAAAAGAAGGGTTTCCGATCATTAAAATGCATCATGCAAATGCAACATTTTAACGTGTACCCGGACGAACCGGGTCTGCTGCTTATTTTCGTCTTTAATTGGTATCGCGCTGCGCGGTTCGTTTAACGCTTGTTAGCCAGTTGATCGATGTATCGTAAACGTTTATTTATAGCGGCCTGTCGCCGGTTATGACACGAACGTTCGCAACTAGTTTCCAATCGATGATCGCAGTGTTTCTCGAACGAGCGCGTTCGAGGAATTACCCCGGTCTAAGCGTAGAGGAAACCAGCCGTGGACACGCGAACGCGTCTATCAGCGGGACGAGAATACTCGGCATCGATTCCATTAAATTACTCCCTATCGTCTTTCTCCGAGGCTCATTTGCGTTTCAAGTTCTATCAGTGAGAGCCAAAACGATTCGCTCGTACAATCGGCGAGAATGTTCTGCGACACGAGAGACGGCACGAGGAAGACGGTCGACTTATCGCCGAAGTAACGAAGCGAACGATACGAGCACATAGCAAAGAATTCGAAGGTCCGGTTATACGCGACCGCTTGAATCCGAAAAACAAACTAGTGGCACGAGATAACGGCACGCTTATTGCGATGGGGGGCAAGGTGAGCCGCTCGCGCGCGAATCGCATCCCCGTCGCCCTAGCGCGCGGCACGCGTGGGTGGCGTATCGGATGAGTCAGCTGCGTCAGAAATACACGGTTAAACGGGCTGAACGTCACCGATTTGCCGCGCGCGCGATTTTCCTCTGTTTGCATCGTGTCGTCACCGATTTTCGCAACGACGACGACGTCCCGCGGCCGAGGATAAACGTGACGCGATCCGCGACATGTGGAAATTTCTGAAAACCCGTGTACAAACGTGACGCGCGATTCAAGTGTTATGTAACGCCGCGGCGCAGGTGATCTTTTCCGGCGAGCTCGGCGCCGGGCCGCAGAAACGGTAAACGGGACCTGTTCCGAGGTATGTTACCAATGTCCAGGTTAAACTGTCCTCGAACACTTTGCGTAAAGATAGAAACGTTGCCAATTAATTTCATCTCTTTATCTCCGTGCCGGCCGATCGCCGATTAAAGAACTTGTTTACGAAATTACCCATTGAACATTGAGTAAACCGAATGGAAATTACGTATAATTAAACGATAGGCGCAGCGTGGAGATATCGCGATACAAGTGACGCGGCCGTACAAAGAGGTTTCCAATGTTCCTATCTATCGGAGATCCGACCGGAGGTCTATCTTCATCGATCGGCGGCGCGCGCGCCGGTAGCCTATAGGTAGCGTTAGAACGTCGCCGGTTATTTATTAGCGTCGTTTAATACCGAAACCCGGAGAAATCGTGACGACGTTGCCCATTAACCGGAGAGAGCTCTGCCAATCTGCATGCATCATTTAAGTAATTTACAACGCGCGATGGCGCGCGAGAGTAATCGATGGCTAAACCCCACGAAACGCTATATTTCCGCCGGGGGAGCGACGATTTCCTTCGCCGGCCGATTTATCGTTCGTGTCCGCGCGTCTCATCGAGAGCAGATCGCGCGAGATAATCGGCCCGGCTCGCGGGTAACCACCCGATGAGTCACCGTTAAGTGGCAACCTGCGACGTCCAATTACCTGTCCGACTCAACCCCGTCGACCGCATTAATTCGTCGTAACGTCCCATTGTGTCAACCGCGCGTCTCGCCGGGTGTGCGCGTCCCCCGGTCGTTGTGAAAATCGAAACAAATTCTTCGGTCGCACAATGGTCCGCGCGATTACGGCACGCGACACTTCTCCGGCTAAATTAGCACCTCGGCCAACCGATCTGTTCCCCGACGGTGAATCACAGCCTGGGTCAATGCGATTCCTGTACGATTATTTTGCTAGTAACAACTCTTTGTATTCGAGACCCAACGGGTCACAGCCTCGCTGTTTCCTAATCCCTTTGACCCCTTGGGTACGGATTTATTTGAGAAAATATTTGCATGTGGAACGGATACAATTTTTGGTTGCTTGGAGTTGTATGTAAAAGCAGTACGTTTTACGTAAGAATGTATTTATTTCTAAAATATTGGTGACATATGTAGTATTAAGATGTCTTCAAGGAATTAGAATTGCAAAACAAAAATAAATTAATAACAACAAAATAAAAGTAAATGAAATAAATTCAATCTAGGCTCTTAGAGGAAAAAGTGAATGACGTCTCTCAGACGTCAAATGTACCCAAGGGGTTAAACGTTCTCTTATGCACTTAGCTTCTAGTATTGCGATCATATCTGCACGTCCAATATTCTTGCAAATGCATCAAAACCGCGGTGTAAGAAAATATTCCTAAAAACGACGAGAAAGAGAAAATGTTACTCCGCGCAGTGCATAATGCTTATGACAAGGCATGATTAATAGCGACCGCGGCGAGAAGACCGGAAATGTAAGAGGGCGAAGGGTGTCGCCGACGTTTTCGTTGCCGAGCATCGGAATGTCGCGGGTAGAATCTGTCAGGTTGCAAGAAAAATGGGCAGAAGATGGCACGGTGTTGGCCACCATCGAAAGCGA